>CM029023.1:59446782-59729282 GCA_016801055.1 Panax notoginseng | reverse complement strand
TACTCAAATCTTGTTCTCTTTCTAGCTTTTGAACATATTTCTTTCTCATGTGAGCCTAGGAATCATGTGATCACAGATTCATATTCTGAATCTAGATTCGGTTCCTGTGATGGACATTTTACAGCTACATCTAGCTTGTAAATTATCTACTGTGTCCGAATATCCTTAGATGACTTTCATGCCCATAAGGAGTTCGGCACTGTTATGTATCTTATTTTCTTGAAGATGCCTCGCATCTCGAAAGTAAAAGCAATCAAGCTGAACATATTAATAAAATAGCAGTATCAAAGGCCTCAATTACTATTGAGCATAAGGGTTTAAAAAACCTGTTTTACAAAACATCACTGCTATATCTTCTCAAAATTGAACTTTTATACAACATTCAAACCCTTTGTATATAGGTACAAACGAGGCATAACACTACTTTCAAACAACTGCACACATGACCTAAACACACACACACACACACACACATAAACAGATAAACGTTTAATGAAAAGAGGCTATCCCGTCGGTGTTTGATTATTGGACTCGTCGGGAGACTAATTCCACGAGGCTCAAAAAAGGCACCACCCAGATTCGCTCCAATTGAAAGATTGTATTAACTTCTAATCAAGTAAATTGCGATGATTTGGGGACCTTCATGCCAAAAAGCCACAAGAGTAGCCTAACATAGGTCAGCCTCTGATAAACCAAAAGCTAAGGGAAGTCTTTTTATACCTTCCCATTTCAATTACTTGTAATTTCATTTCCATGTTAATCTCAATGTAATGGAAAATATAAAGGAATATGTGAACATGCATTCCCTTTTCATAACAATACATGTCATGCTATCCTATCATCAAAACGATTGACGTTCGTTTTGCAGGAAAACCTAAAAAACGGACACATTATATAGCATGTAATATTTCCCCATTTTCCCAGACTAAACTACACAGTCTTTTTGTAGGGAAAGAATTGGTCCCGTTACCCGTTCAAAGTTTAAAAAGGCACTAATCCCACAATCAGACATGGCTACAAGTGCCCATCCTGATCCTACTCCTATCTCACGCGAGGAGTTCGAAGGATTGAGGAATCAAATAACAAAGTTGGCTGTTCTCCTGAAAGAACTAAACAAATCAACTCAGGGTCCCCAAATACCCATCCAAACAGAAGCCTCTGTACAGGGAGGAATCCAGGGTCCGGACAGAGAAGTCCCAACACCTGAGTCTCATAATGAGAAGTCCAACAAAACCCATGAAATCAACCATCTCAAATAAGATCAAGACACCGGTGACATTCGAAAGAAAGTTCTACAAATAGAAGAGACCATTCGGTCCATCAAAGGGATTGGAACGTACGGGAGCATTTCCTATTCAGATATTTGCATCTTCCTCGGAGTTCATTATTCGGAGAAATTTAAGGCTCTTGACTTCGAGAAGTATGATGGATTGGGAGATCCTTATACCCACTTAAAGGTGTTCATTGGAGAGCTCGGATCCTATGTCGAGAATGAAAAGCTCAGAATGCAACTATTTCAGAAAAGTCTGACTGGAGAAGCCAGAGCATGGTACACCAAATTGGATAACTCCAAAATTCATAGCTGGGAGGAGTTAGCCCATGCTTTCCTCAGTCAATACAGCTTTCAAACTCAGATGGCTCTAGACCGATATCAAATTACCAAGGTCAAGAAGCAAGTCAATGAGTCATTCAGAGAGTATGCCCAAAAATGGAGGCGTCTAGCTGCTCAAGTTATCCCATTCATGACAGAGGCTGAGATGGTGATGACCTTTATAGATATTCAAAAAGCTCCATTTTATCAGAGGGTCCTACCTGGAATAGGAAAGCCATTCTCAGAAATGATTAAGCACGGAGAAATGGCAGAAATGGGATTGAAGTCTGGGAAGATTCAAGACCTCACCGTGTTAAAAGTCGTAGCTGAGCATATTCAATCTGGAATTTATGGGAACAACCCCCGGAGGGTCCATAAGAAAAAAGAAGAGGATGTTTCTTTGTTACTGCAAGGGCAAACACAAAAAGGCAATCAAAACTTGCCTATTTAAAGGAGAAACTACTCCCCTTTTTAAGCTCAGTCTTCAAATTCCCCCTTGCAAAAAAATGGAGAAGCAAGACGCTCAAGAGTGTTCACACCATTAGGGGACTCACTCGAAAATATGTTCAAACTTCTGACAGCTCAGAAGAAAATCACTCATTTTCTTCCACCAACCTATCCAAGTGGAAACGGTTTCAGTACGAGCAAGAAGTGTGCTTATCACTCTGGAGCTCCAGGCCACAACACTCAGGATTGTTGGGCTCTCAAGCATAAGATCCAGGACTTAATAAACAGTGGTGAGATCGTGGTGACCAAGCCCGAGCAACCACATGTTCAAGACAACCCTCTCCCTTAACACAAGTAAGAGGATGTTAACATGATCAATAGAGGCAGTAGAGAGAGCTACAAGTACCTCCAATATGTGGGTGGTTCTCCCCAAACTAGTAAAGATAATTCAACAAGTGGGATTATTCAGAGTTCCAGTTCATGATGGAACAAGAGTTAAAGTCTCTGTGCGAACAAGTCAATCAACTGGTAGAACTGGTGATTCATCAACACCAAGTCACACGACAGTTGTTCAGTCAAGAGCATGCTAGTCTCCTCTCTCTTATCATAAAGACTCCACCACTCACCCAAGAAAGCGAAACCTTAGAGGAAAAGGTTGCAAGAAAAGTAAGAGCTCAAGCCCGTCGGAACTTTGCCAACAAAAGGGAATTTATCAATGAGGGAAAAATCACATTACTGCTACCTCTAGTTAACCCATGCTCAGAAAGGTTTGACGCTACTGGAGTATGTCAATACCACTCCCATTCTCACGATCACAACACTGAAGAATGTTGAGCACTCCGCTATTTTATACAAAACATGATTGACAGTGGTAATAACCTGTAAATGACAGACGATGACACCATATAACTGGAGAGTGGACACACATTTCCTCCAAGATCACAAAGATGGAATGAAATCATAGCAGTTATATCCTCTGAGGGAGATTTGGCTGCCACATCATTTACAATTCAACCCATCAAGTTCAAAGGAGTTGAAAACCCTTTGAAGGTGGCTGCACCAGCACCACTCATATTGCCATTCAGGCCATAACATCCTGTCATCAGCCTTAAGAAAGTCCCATGGAACTATGGAGAGGTTGAAGGATCAACACCATACACAACTGCTGTGGTATCTAAGGAAAATCCGCTCTATCTCCCTCAACGAGTGATGAAGCCAGTCATCAGATCTAAGGGGAAAGTGCCCAAGGAGAAAATCAAAGAATTAATCCTCTGTCAAATGGGACATAATGAAGCCAAGGTGGTTCAAACCTTGAAAGAAGCACCACAACAAATATCTATTCTGGACTTGGTTTTCTCTTCGGAAGATCACCGGAATGTCTTACTGAAGATATTAGAAGAAGCCCACTTGCCAAAGATAGTGGATGTAGAAAAGTTTCATCATCTGGTAGATCACATTTTTAACAGCAATGTGATATCCTTCACCGATGATGATATACCTCCCGAAGGGACGAGTCATTGCAAACCACTGCACATAGCAGTGACGTCCTCTGGATATGTGGTCGGAGGAGTGCTAATAGATGGAAGATCATCCTTAAGCATATTCCCCTATGCCACATTGGAAAGAATGAAGATTAATCTCAACAGGATTTAAAGCAACCATACAATCATCAAAGCTTTTGATGGATCTTGGCGAAATGCTATCGGAAAGATTGAATTACCAGTGGAAATCGGTCCACATACATTCTATATATCCTTCCAAGTGCTCAAAATCACTATAAGATATAATTTACTGTTAGGAAAACCTTGGATCCATATGACGGGAGCTGTCCCATCCACTCTTCATCAACAGCTCAAGTATATCATCAATAGTAATTTGGTCACTATCAATGCTGAACCAGAGTATCTTGTCCAAAGTGATATTCCTATCATCAGTTTTATTGACGAAGTTGAGCCTATCAGCTTCCAAGCCCTTGAGGTGAGCAACACTCACTATCAACCCGTTGGGGCTCCAGCTTTGAAACCCAAAGTTTCAGCCGAGGTAATGTCAGTCACTCAAGAAATGATATCCTTAAATTTCCAACCTGGACAAGGGTTTTGAAAGGATCAGCAAGGAATCAAATGCCCACTTCATGTTCGCAACTAGATAGGGAAAGTCAGACTAGGTTACTCTTCTGGGTTCAGTCACAAGAAACCGCACAAGCATACACCGGTTCCTTTATCTACATGGTTGTTGCCTTAACCTATAGATGCTGATTCTGTATGGCCTCTAAGAACAATTCCTGCCTCTGTGGTAGGTATGCTATTTTCCAAGACGATACCGTTTAAAGGGAAAGAAGTCCTGATTCCAGACCCAGACATGTAGGATAAGAATCAAAGGTATAAACAAGACATTAAGAGGCGGTTATCGAAGATGTACTTCCTGGGACATACCGGGGGTATGAATAAGGATATATTAGATGACGAATGCTCAGGTGTTATGGTCATCATTCAAGAGAAGAAGGACAATAACAGCCCCTTCATCACAGTTTTCCACCAGGACTTTACCCTCGGCAATTGGAGCAACACTCCTTGCATTTGCCAAAAAGGGTAAAAAGGGCAGAAAATCCCTCTGCCATGTAGATAGCAATAACTGCTTACTTTTACTACATAGTATTAGCAGTTGTTTTTGTCATGCCATGCTAACACTTTATATGATCAAATAGTTTCATATATTAAGTAAAAGCATTTTTTTCAGGACTCTAAAGTTAGATTTGCCTAAACTTGCTAATAGAGTGCCTATTCTTCACAAAGACTGCAACTTTGATGTAAAGTTGGACTCTGACTTGATGGAAATTGAGCAAGAGGACTATAAAGTACCTTAGGAGATCAATGAATGAGTCGAAGGCAAACCCAAGCTAAATCTTGATCAAACCACCTCTTTTAACCTCAGAACCTCAGAAAACCCCAAACAAATCCAGATTGACATAGACCTTACCACTAGCTAAAGGAATGACATGGTTACTCTATTGACCCAATTCTAGGATGTGTTTGCATGGTCTCATGAAGACATGATCAGTTTGTCAACTGACATTGTCATTCGTCGCCTACCCATCAAAGAAGGATTCAAGCCAGTTAAACAGAAACTCAGACGATTGATAAGTAGGTTTTATACCTACTTATCCGGTATCTATTACTTGAATTAGTTGCTTAAACCTATGTTTCGTAGTTACTTTACATGCATTGTGTGTTCATTTCATACGTTTTATGTTATTTTGTAGGCTATGACATGGTATTGGCATGAAGAAGCACGAAAAAGCAATTCGGACATCTTTTGGACTAAAATATGCAAGTAAATGCAAGAAGGAAAGATTGTAGGGTTTTTAACACAAAGTTGGATGCATGTTCTTGGCTTGGAACTTAGATTTTATTATAGATCTACTTCTTATCTTTCCGAAACATCTTGAATCATCCTAATCGGAGCTCGGATGCGAGAGTTATGACCTTTTTATCAACAAAGATCAAAGCTAAGAGTTGTCATGCTTGCAATTTACATAGCATCTACTTCAAGCGTAATTTTGACCTTAATCCGGTCAGAATCTGTCAATTCTCAAAGAAGAAAAGTTGTAGATCTCATCGATATCTTTTATTTGATAGGTGGCAGGCCCTGTAACTCCTAGTGGATCAAAAGTTATGCTTGTTTTACCAAAGGACGTCGCAGCAAAAAAAATATCAGCGCGGGGCGTGCCATAAATGAACTAAAAGCGGAGTGGGGCGCACCGGACCATCAGATTCTCTACTATAGTAGAGCGGGGCACGCCAAAATTGGCCTAGGAGCAACACTGGGTGCACCAGTCGGCTGGGGGAGAGTTAATTTGGGTGTTATGTTGTCCAATTTGACCTAGAATAGGATTGTTACTTGCCTAACTTGCTAGGATTTCCATTAGAACTATAAATACTTGATTATAACTTGGATTGGGCGGGATTCCATTAGAATAAATTAGAGTAGATCAGGACCAAAACTCTAGTTCTTATTAGATTTGGAGATTGAAGCAACTTGGAGACCATTGAAGATTCAAAGTAGGAGCAAGGAGGGAGCATCAAATCTGCAGACAACAGATTCCATCTTTTTCTCTTCTTTTATCTTTGTCTTTTAATGGTTATTCAATTGTGGATTCTTAGTTTTAATTCATTAATCATGAACTAAATCTTTTATTTAAGATTACAATGGAGCTTATTGTATAATTTATTTTAGTATGCTTCTCTATTAATTATTGTGATTATTCTTGGATTGTCTATCATGATTTGTGATGAATTGCTTAATTGCCTAGCTAATAATTACCGTGATAATCTATATAAACTCGAGAGATGAAATATAGATTTAGATCTGATCATAATATCATGTGATTGTGTTTTCTAAAATATACCTATACATCGCATGTAATTAGATAAAGAACTTATGCTTAAAATCCTCTTTAATTGTAATTCACATAGAGATATAGTGAATTAATTAATTAGGCTGTTCTTCTTAATTCTATCATCTGTGGATTTAAGTTGATTTGAATATGATGCATTGAGAGATGGTCATATTTACTTATGTGTTCTTGATTAACAATTTCAGAATCGTGAACATAATTGATAAGAAGTGTATTAATTTAAGTGAATCAATAAGTGAAGTTGTGATCTTAAATCTCCATAATCTGATTTTTAATTAGTGGTAATTAGAATTAGTTTAATTAAATAATTTAATTCATAATCTTAAATTGATTGTTTAAATTAAATTAGTTTGATTAAGATTTAGTATTTGGTAATTTGTATTAATAATTCCTCGTGGGAACGATACTCTACTTACTATTATATTACTTACTGACCACATATACTTGCGTGATTGTGCGTAATTAGATTTTACCCAACATCGATTAAAACCTGAGTGGAGTTTGAAAGTCAAGGAGGAAATTGTGAAGCAATTTCAAGCCGACATCATCATGATATCAACATACCCTGAGTGGCTATCCAACATAGTCCCCATACCTAAACTTGGAGGGAAGGTTCGAGTATGCGTGGATTACAGGGATCTGAACAAAGCTTGTCTCAAGGAAAACTTTCCCACACCATTCATCCACATACTCATTGACACTACAACTTAGTATGACATGTACTCGTTTATTGACTGCTTTGCTGGGTATCATCAAATCATGGTTGCTGAAGAGGATCGTGAGAAGATAACATTCATCACTCCTTGGGGAACCTCTTGCTACAGACGGTTGTCATTCGACCTCATCAATGCCGGAGCTACCTATTAGCGAGTCATGATGGCTCTTTTCCACGATATTATGGATAAAGAGATAGAAGTATATATAGACGACAACATTGTCAAGTTTCGAGGGGAAGAAGACCACATAAACCATCTCAAAAAACTCTTCAACTGGATGCGTAAGAACAACTTGAAGCTAAATCTGGCCAAGTGCACTTTTGGTGTCAAGTTAGGCAAGTTGCTGGGATTCCTAGTGAGCCACATAGGCATTGAGCTAGATCCGGCAAAAATTCAAGCCATTACTGAAATGGCCACACCCCAGACAGAGAGGGAAATATGGAGATTTTTGGGAAGAATCAACTTCATCAGCCGATTTATTTCCCAACTCACAGCAACCTATGAACCTATCTTCATGTTGTTAAGAAAGAACTACTCCAAGAAATAAAATTAAGAGTGTCAAAAAGCCTTCCCTTCCATCAAAGAGCAGCTAGTCAAAGCTCCTGTCTGGGTACCTCCCAGGGATGACGTTCCCCTGTGTATATACCTGTCAATCAATGACAATGCCATGGGCTGCATGCTGGGATAAAAAGATGATAGAGGCCAAGAAAGAACTATCTAGTACCTCATCAAAAGATTCAGCGTAAGTGAACACAAATACACTCTGATTGAGAAAACTTGTTATGCTTTAGCATGGACTTCCATGAGATTACAACATTATCTCTATGGTCACACAACCCATCGCATATCCCACATGGATCCTCTCAAGTACGTGTTTAACAAACCCATGTTGAATTGTCGACTGTCCAAATGGCAGTTGATCCTCCAGAAACTTGACATCATCTACGTGACTCAAAATTCTATTAAAGGTCAAGGAATTGCGGATCAATTGGCCGCATTGCCCTCCGGGGATTTCAAACCCTTGGAAACATATTTCCCAGATGAAGGGGTAATGATAATTCAGCAATACCATCATGATAATACAACCCAATCATGGAATATGTTTTTTGATGGAGCTGTAAACATGGAAGGTGCTGGAGCTGGAGAGTTCTAGTGTCCATTTCGGGAAAGAAGTATCCCGTTGCCATCAAATTGCAGTTTGTCAATAGCAATAACACAACTGAGTATGAAGGCTGTATAATAGGGTTAATGCTAGCCCAATCCATGGGCGTCAAACAGTTAACTATCTTTGGAGATTTTGAACTGGTAATTAGACAAACCACTGTGATCTATCACACCAAAGAATTTCATTTGTTGCCTTACCATCGGCAAGTTATCTAGATGGCTTCAGAGTTTGAAGAAATATCCTTCCTCGATATTCCTAGGAACATGAATGACTTTGCTGATGCACTAGCAACTTTGGCCTCCTTGATCTTCCCAATACACGGGAGTACGTAGGCAACTATTTTTATGGTCCGGTCTAATTACAGAAAAAAAATAAATCTCTATACCCTCTCTACCACCCACAACTTTCATCCTTTTCAAGCTAGGTTGGAACTACGCAGACCTGATTTTCCCCTCATCAATGGGAGTATGTAAGCAGCCATTAACGGTGCGGTCTCACCCCTACCAAAAACACAAAACCTTGTCAATGGTAATGGGATCATCTTCCAAACTTTTAAACCAAACCATAAGAGATGGAACTACCAGATATCCCCAAGACACGTGAATACATCGACGACCATCTGTGGGGCGGTTACACCACACTTCATTGACTTAGACCACAGGAATGGAACTACCTGGTCTCCCCGCACAAATGGAAGAAAAAAAACCCGGTGACCATCTAAGTTGCGATTGAATACTCAAAAAGAAACACCAATCTATAAGAGATGGAACTACCTGGGCTCCCCAACACAAAGGAGTACCGACGACCATCTGTGGGGCGATCAATCTCAGAGAGGAAAGCCACAATCCTCTCCATAATCACATTCAGATACAAGTCCTAAGACACTAAATGGTAGGGGAATACAAAGATCAATGATCCATTCTGAAAGATCCTAAGACATCTCAATGTCCATCCATCAAGGATGTAACGCCCGAGAAAATTAAATTTTTATGACAATTAAATTTTTATTTGATTATGTGATTTAAATGAATTTAATTGATTTATTTTGTGAGTAAGCTATGTGAAGGTCGTTCTATGACCTAGAATGTGTTTATATGGTTAGTAATCTGGCTACGTGCTAGAATTAATTGTTTAGAATTTTCGAGACGAAAATAAATGATTTCCGAGAAATTTTCGTAAAAACACTATCCATCCGTTTCTGTTCGGGGAATTATTTTGAAATTCTGAGAAACGCGTAATGATAGAATATCGAGATAAGATGAAATATCGGATAATATTTCCTTTATGGCAAACGAAGTTTTCACCTGCGGAGTTAAAACCTAAGGGTTGAGTATATTGATTTTCGAGAAGGAAATGATATGCGTAGAAGGAATTGAGTTATGGATAAAGCGTGTGTTATACAAGTTTGATACTATTTTGTATCTATGTATAATACGATAAGTTAATATGAAGTACAATATGATTATTATATGGGTATTATACGAAGAGAATACGTGAATTATACGTATAGAATACGATTCATATTGTTGAATTAAGTTAAGACTTAAGGTTAATTCATTTGAGTTGGATTATGTTTAGTCCAATTAATTGAATGAGTAAGCCCAAGGGATTAATGGGTTAAGCCCAAGTCAAGGCCCAATGATAGATTGCTTAAGCCCAGTGCACGAAAAACCGAACCGTGGATTGAACCGGTGGGTCACCGAATGGGTAAAACCCATGGGGATGACTCATGGGCAAGGGTGGGCCGGCCCCTTGGTGTGCAAGCCAAGCATAATGCTTGGTCACCAAGAATTTTACTTGGTGACCAAGTGTGAATAGTAAGGAGGTAGGAAGGTGTAATGTCTAAATTGCCCTCCATTTCATTTTCTATAAATAGAAAGCCAAGGTTGGTCATTTGAGAGTTTTTCAATTGCTCAACCTAGATTATTTGAGAGAGAAAGAGAGCTAGACTCATCCAATCATACACTTTGGAAGCTTTGACTTGGATTTTTCCAAGAGATTTCATAAAGATTTCTTAAAGGTAATATTCCTTAATTCTACTTTTGTCTCTTTTGGTTTTCTTTTATCATGGAGAATCATAGATGGGTGGGGTATGGTTTGTATGGTGGAATAAGAGTGACTTACAATAGATTCAATCTCTATAAGTCATGTAATCATAGAAATCATAAGGTTTGATATAGTTTTAAACCATAAAAATATTGACTGTTGAGATTGATTGTTGATAAACAATTGAACTCCATCAATACAGTAATATGTGCATCTTGTTTGGTTAGGATGTTGATATGAAATTTATGGAGTATTCCATGTGATTTGGCTTAGAGAACATTAGTAATGAAGTTATAGTGAATTTCACGGAAATAGACGTTAAACGTCGAAAATGTTGAAATTCTAGATTGGTAGTCGAAAGTTTCCATGAGACATGAAAAGGTTGTTTTTCAATGTCAACACGTGAGACAGGGTAATTAAGAGTTGTGGGTTCGAGAATCGTCGAATTCCAACTTAAAACGAAGAAAACGAGCATTGAACGCTCATTAACGTTTACGAACTTAGAAAATGAACTCAATAGTGAATTTTGAGTTAACGGATTTGAAAGTGTCGAATTCTTATATGAACACGTAGAGAATGCCATTTATGATGTGCAGGCTTTTTAACGGACCAAATTGGGCTTATAACGAAGAAGTTATGGCCCCGGGAATTTCACAAAATTTTCAAAACTGCTGACAATTCTGGTACTGAGGTCTGGCACCGCGGTGCCAGACATAGTGTTAAATGCAGCGCCGTAGCGCTGACTCAGTAAAGTTGGCCACTGCTAAATGGTGCCGTAGCACCACTGTTAGTATTAGGTCTTGCGTCGCAGCGCCGAGACCGGAACCCAGACATTGCTAACTGGCGCCGTAGCGCCAGTCTAGTACTAAGAAGCCCACGCCGCAACGCGAGTTCAAGGCTTGTGATAGAAAACTTAAGTTTTAAACTTCAGTTCTTTCGAGACCTGCATGAGTTGAGTTTATATACTCAATAAATGTACTAAGACTAATCCTATATTACCTATACTAATGTATATGGTATTGAACTTAGGAATTGAATGCATGTTAATAAGTTATGAATGATGAACAAAGTTGGTACCTATTTAACAATGTTAGAGTCCGGTTAATAACGTAAGTTGATTAATAAACCGGGACGAAGGGTAATAAGTCGAGTTGACTTTATTAATGATATTAAGTTAACAAAGACATAGAAGAGAAAGAAGTTGGTAGGAACAATGTGAACAATTATTTGATAGCTAATTACAGTATGCTATGTGAATATATCATGTAGATTTTGTAAAGGCTGTGGTCAGTCGATTAAGTTATTTGAAGACGCTAAAAGGAAAGTTTCTTAACGCTTGTCTGACTTTCAAGTTAACCATATTTTATGTGATTCATTGTACTGAATTTAATGACTAATTTTAAAGAAAGGGTCGATGCCAGATTTAATTCGGCTAGACTATTGGTAAGATATAGATTGATTGATATTCATATCTTTCTATATAGAAATGTTAATGCTATCCTATGCCAAGAAATTGGTACGGACGTGAAGGTAAGGTTTGCCTATGAACAAATAAAAGTATTTTTCATCGATATTTTGATGGGCACGCGAGTTTGCCAAAATGTTAAACGTAAATATGTTTAACGAATGAATGTTGATCAACATAGAGTATTATAGGCTGATCACCTAGAAGTGCTCGTAAGTAATGCGGATGTATAACCTTAGTGCTGTGATATCCTTTTCAAGTATGAAAAATGAAAGCTACTGTTCATGGTCTATCGACCGGTTCAGAATTCCTAATCTACTCTATACATTGGGAATTGATGATATGAAATGTTAAAGTATTATTGTTTCATAATACTTCATAACTATTTGTTCAATTATATAGGAATTGTTATATAATTCACGAATGTGGTATTACTGTTATCCTTTGATAAACTTGCTGAGCTGTCATGCTCACTTCTTGGGTGAATTATATAATTATAGTTAAGGATGAACATACTGAGAAAGCTAAGAGAGATAAGGGCAAGGCTAAGATGGATACTTAACCATCGTGTAATATACTAGTATGTTTGCATGTATTATACATTATGAACAACGAATGATGTAATCAGTTTATGAACCTAGGAAGGATTATACTTTGATTGTAATAAGAAGATAGTAATTACATTCATTTTTTTATATTTCAATGGAATGGTTGTATAAATGTTAGTACAATGGAGCACCATATGTCGGGTTGGAAGATACCCAAATTTGGGGGTGTCACATGTTGGTATCAAAGCCTTAGGTTATAAAACTTAAGGGGGGGAAACCTTAGGCTAATAACCTTGTAAGGAAGGTAAAGTACGAAGAATGAAATTCAAGTTAAATGAATTAATAAGGTATTGAGATAACTCAGTATCGAAAGCATTAAAAGATGGAAATTAATCTTAAATAAATTAAATGTGATTTGTGCTTATACTATTGTGTATTATGTACTAATCAATTTGTTATGTGCTGTTGTAGATGTCAATCGATAGCATAATGTATAGAGACATTCACGTTGTGAGTGAAGAGTCAGTAAACCAAGTGGAGATTGTACCAATGCAAGTGGCGGAGGTACCAATAGTGGTCCTAGAAGACTCCGACATAGAGGAGTACATCTCTGAGGAGGAATACTCTGAAGAGACGATGGGATTAGCATCATATTTGAATGAGATGCTGGATGTAGAAGAGGAGATGGAGGTAACATCGATTAATACGGTGGTGCCTACTCAGGAGCCAACACCTCCGGATGCAATGGGATCATTGTATCTGGTAGTGTTGGATAGGAATGTGCATCTGCGCACTGTGGTAGAGACGCAGAATGAGGAGATAACCGCCCTATATGAGGCGAAAGAGTCTGCAGAGGCGGATTTTGAGTCAGAGCACGATGAGAAAGTGCTTATGACAGATAAGGCACGTGATTATAAGGAAGAGGCTGTAGAGCTTCGAAAGAAACTGGTTGAAAAAGACCAAAAAATAGCTAGGATGTCATACATCCACGAATGTGCTCATGAGGATTTCAAGCTGAAAATTGCTTGTTATTCTATTGAGTCCGGGCAGACTCGACATACCATAAGTCGAGATATAGTGTCGATTCTGGTAAATCAGAAATATGAGAATGCCGTTCGATAGTGTTAGTAGATCATTAGATCTTTTTGTATGTAGTAGTGACGTAAAGCCTCTCTTTTGTATAATTAAAGTGTAGTCTTTTTGTTAATCCCAGTTTTTGTAGAAGGCAATCGTGGGATAGTATGTAATAGCTTTTGGCTAAGGGAACATGATGTAAATAGTTTTGACTATGAAAGCATATTAATATAATGAAGCTTTTATTTAATCTGCTTATTGTGGCTTTTTATTGCTTATATATATATATATATATATATATATATATATATATAAATACTTATATACATATATATTATTATTATCGAACATTATTTCGATTGAGCCTGGATATAACATTCGGTGCATTATTGCTTATATATATATATATATATATATATATATATATATATATATATATATATATAGTCCGGATCTTAAGTTCACCCCCTATCTAACTCACCCGAGCTCACCCCTCTTTAGCGACGGACAAAACAACGGTTCGGTCATACAACCATCGTCTATACTTTTAGTGACAGACAACATATAGCGTCGCTAAAAGTATAGACGACGGTTGTATGACCGAACCGTCGTCGGGTCCGTCGCTAAAGGGGGGTGAACTCGGGTGAGTTGAATAAGGGGTGAGCTTAAGATCCGGACCGTATATATATATATATATATATATATATATATATATATATATATATATATATATATATATATATTATCGCTTTTATATAAATATCTGCTTTACTGCTTTCATAATGTAGATATTTAATCTTCTAGCCTACGGGCTAGATTTTCCTAAATCTGGCTATTTCTCACTTTAACCGGTTTATGGTAACTAAATTGGAACCGTTGAAGCTGAAATGGTTTAGATTTACTTAAATCTAGTTCTTTTTCTAGATTTTGTACATATTACTTTCTCATGTGAGCCTAGGAATCATGTGATCATATATTCAACTTCTAAATTTAGATTCGGTTCCCGTGATGGATATTTTGTAGCTGCAAGTATTTGAATATCCTTAGATGACTTTCATGCCCATAAAGAGTCTGGCACTGCTATGTATCTTATTTTCTCGAAGATGCTTCACATCTCAAAAATAAAAGCAATCAAGCCGAACATATTAATAAAATGAAAATATCAAAGGCCTCAATTACTATTGAGCACAAGGGTTTAAAAAACCTGTTTTACAAAATATCACTGTTCTATCTTGTTAAAATTGAACTTTTATACAAAAGTCAAACCCTTTGTATGTAGATGTAAACGAGGCAGAGAACTACTTCCAAACAACTGCACACAGGCCCTACACACACACATAAACAGATAATAGTTTAATGAGAAGTGGCGGTAACCGTGTTATTATGGAAGTCGGGGGGTGCCTAACACCTTCCCTTCGCTTAATCAAGCCTACGGACCCTAACGAATTTCGGTTTCTTAGACCAGTTAAACAGTGTCAAATACATGGGTCGTTGTGTTAACCTTTTATCGGTTGAGTTGGTGCAACCATTTAAAAATACCAACTAATGACTCTTATAGTCAAATCGTCGACATATATATGTCGGACCTTTTTAAACTTTTTTTTTAAAACAAATCTCACCTAAAATGAGAACACCAAAAGACAAGAACAGAAAGGGACAAATAAAAATCCTGACGTCGACACAAGTCATAGCAGTTGAATAAACAACTTTAAGAATTTAAATATCCTTTTAAAACTTCAATAACCGAACAAAGGTTATGAAGCAACTTGAATAATAGGAATAGTTCTGATCCCTATCATTTTAAAACATTAGTCATATACACTTTGAAATACTTTCATTCTTCTACCTTTTTCATACACATTATGTCCAGCTAAAATCATTAGCATAGACTTAATAATAACAGTTTATGTATAAACATAACATTTTCATATTGAACAGTTCGATCACATAACAGTTCATCTCATAGGAACACCGAAGTGTTAAAATTATGGCACAAGGCCTCATACATTCTACCATCTTGTACAAATATCACACCTTTGCACATTGATAAAACTTCTCATGTTCAACATCTGAGAAGTTTAAGAAACTAGCATTCATATTAAACATAAATGAAGTTAGAAAACTTGCCTTACGCACAGCTACAGATTATAACTTATGTTGAATTGCTCATCGCAATCCCTATATATCACATAAGGAATAACATATACGAATTAGTTGCATATTTGACTTACGCATTATTTAAAGCTTAACTTTACTCTTTACGATTCATGTTTATAATCAAAGTTCACGTACCCATTCTTCTTTACTGTTTTACAGGATTACGACATATAGAGATGTCTTAATTCATACGATCATCATCTTTGATGATTTACATTCTTATCTTCTTCTTATAACTTTTCTAGGACTTAGTACACATCGAGTCTCTATTAGTATTCCATATGGTACTCTGAGTGGTTTCTCATAAATAACCAACAATCTAGTTTCTCCTCTCATCTACACTATCTTTCACAATGAGTTAGATTGGATGCTAGTTCGTATATACCTCCGCTCTCTGAAGAAATTATTTAGCCCAGCTCCCATATGTCAACCATTAAAGATTACGATTATAACATAACTTAAACTTATCTTATCCAAACCATTAAAACAATAATGTTCGTTAAGTTGATTTCCCATTCCTTATGACTTTCTGGCAACTAAATGCCATACCTCAGGATTTATTCCTTATCATCTAAGTCATACAGTCTTTTGTATACCTAGAACGATCATTCAATGTTAATACTATGCGTTTATAGCGTTAAGCATTTTACATTACCTTATTCATATCTTATAACGTCCGGTTCATTCGACTCGGAACGTTATCCAAGTTATAATTATTAACTCGACTTTTTAACGTTATACGTCTTTATCATTAACTCAATTTCTTCACCGTTCATAGGTTTAATCATTAGTCTTCATTATCTTACATTTAAACCATACACAATTGTGTATGCTTAGCACGTTTAACTTACGCATACACAAACCGTTTTCGTTTGTTTACGTGTTTTAACGCTTACGTTCTTTCTTATATTCTTTGTCCGATCTAAGTTTGGAACCTTCGTTAACTCCATTACCATTCATTATAACTTTATGACACTTAAATGTTATAAGTCATCATCTTTGTTCAATATTTAAGTCATTACATTTCATATAATTTTAAGCGTTCATTTTACTTGAATACAGCCTATCGTATTCTTAAATATGAAATCCTGCATTCCAAGTACGCACTTTGCATTTATATTTTACAATCTTCAATCAATTCTTGATTATCATACTTAATATTCATCAATGTTTTAGTCATACAACCAATATATACTTAGAACGTTCGTTCGACGTGAATACGATTCACGAAAATTGTTTACATACTTTGCATTTACATTCTTTGTCTTTTAATCCCGTTCAATCTTCCAGTTCAACCTTTACTAAAGGTTTAAATCACTTCTTTAAGTGTTACATTATATGAACTATATGTTCATTATCTTTCCTTACACTTCCCCTAAGGGTTGAGCAGTTAAAAGCTCTTATCTAGGTTTTTCCCTGCACCGGGGCTGCGATGTCGGTTCCCTTTGTTATTGGTGGTGTTGCAACACGAATTAGCAGTAGCTGACTCCCCAGGCTGGTGCTGCGGCGCTAGTATTAAAACTCATAATTTTTTTTAAGTGTTGAACATGTTTGAGACGCTTATTTTGAAATCTCATAACTTCTTGATGATTGGGTTATATACCCATAAATCAGATATACTTGGGTTTATTTTGTTGTAACTTCGAGTCATTTAGGAATATGTTTACTGCGTTTATGTGTTGTTTTGCAGATTTGGGAGCTGCAGGAGCGAACGGTGGAATTGAAGCTAAAAAGGGCAAAAATGTAATTTTAGGAAGGCCAGCGTCGGGGCGCTACATTCAGTACTAATCCCAGCGCCGGGGCGCTGGGTCGGGATTTCAGTTGACCGAGTTTGTGCGTTGACGAAGGGTTTGACTGTACAATGTGAGCTTATGTGGGAAGTTGTTTTGGACTAGGATTGGGAGAGGCTATATAAGGTTTATGTGGCTGAATTAAGAGGGGGATTTTTGGACAGAATAGGGGATTGATTAAGGAGGAAGAGGAGATCTGAAGGCTTGAAACTAGGAGTTCTTCTTCTTCATTATTCTTTTAAATTGTGTAACTCATTAAGGATGATTTATCAATTATTTGTGGTTTTTATTTCCGTCATGAACTAATTCCTTTTATTAAGATTCCAATGGAACCTCTTATGGTTATGAATTGATTATCTAATTTATTCCAACTATTTATGTTAAAGTGAATTGTTTGTCTTGCCTTGTATTTATTGATTAATTATCTGGCCAATAATTACCGTGTTACTCTAGAAGGAATCGAGAGAGGAATTCTAGAGTTAGAACTGGGCAGGGTGACATGTGACTTAGTTATTTGCACAATGAATAGCTAGGTTTGTGAATAGAATGAGAATATCTATTTGCCGCATGTAACACATAAGGAATTGGGATTGTAACGAGTTTAATTCAATTGTTTTGCATAGACATATAGCAAAATTAATTTGGGTTAAATAGAAGGCAATTGATCACTCGAGAGAGGGCTTTTGGCATTTGAGAATTTCTGTTAACAATTCAGTAGATTTAATAATTGGGATAATTGGATAATTGATTTAATAGTCATAATTAGGGAAATTGGAGTCTTAATTGTCATTTATTTGCATTCAAATAATTCTTGATTTGTTCTTTGCTTTCTTTTAGAATAATTTCTTGCTTTATTAAAATTAGTTTTCTTAGTTTTAAGAATCAAAATTTTTGGTTGTTTAAATAAAATTGAATTGATACAGTACTAGTAGTTGGAGTTTATTAATTGGAATTCTCTGAGGGATCGACACTCTAATTTATCACTATATTACTTGTTGATCGTGTATACTTGCACATTTGTTTTGATTGTAAAATCAACCAACAAGTTTTTGGCGTCGTTGCCGGGGAACTCTTTGTTAATATTAATTCCATGTTAGTTATAATCAATTCGGTCTTAATTTAAACGTTACTTATTTTTCTTCTTGTCTTTGCAGGAATTCTTTGCAAGTGTATGCACACTAGATCAAAGGCGAGAAAGGAACTTTTTCATTATACAGACGAGATTGAAAGGAAGTTCCGGAAAGCGCAATTGACTAGTACGGCACCACCCGGGAAGAAAAACTGGC
The DNA here is from genome assembly GCA_016801055.1 of Panax notoginseng. NCBI lineage: Eukaryota > Viridiplantae > Streptophyta > Magnoliopsida > Apiales > Araliaceae > Panax > Panax notoginseng. The sequence goes on along the minus strand of CM029023.1, from coordinate 59,710,583 downwards.
AGACCAAGAAATTCTAGTGAACATGGCAGGGAACGATCAGAAACCACTTCGGGACTATGCCATGCCGAATTTCACGGATATTCAGTCAAGTATTAGGAGGCCGACAATCAATGCTAACACCTTTGAGATCAAACCAACAACCATTCAAATGCTTCAGAATCAATGTCAGTTTGGGGGTAGTTAATTAGATGATCCGAATGAGCACATCTTAAGTTTCTTGGAAGTTTGCGACACCTTCAAATTCAACAACGTGTCAGAAGATGCTATAAGGTTGAGAATGTTCCCATTTACCCTGAAAGATAAAGCACGAAGTTGGTTACACTCTCAGCCTTCGGACTCAATCCTTACATGGGATGATTTAGCTCAAAAATTTCCAGCTAAGTTTTTCCCACCAGCAAAGTCAGCAAAACTACGGAATGATATTCATACCTTCGCACAGTTTGATTCAGAATCGTTGTATGAGGCGTGGGAAAGGTTTAAGGATATCCTCCGGAAGTGCCCACACCATGGAATTCCACAGTGGATGCAATTGGGAATATTTTGTGATGGTTTACAAGCATCCACAAGGGCAAGTATCGATGCAGCAGTAGGAGGAGCGATTATGTCTAAAAATTTAGAAGAGGCATATAAGTTGTTAGAAACGATGGCCACCAACAACTATCAGTGGCCCATGACAAGAAATAATCCTTTGAAAACATCGGGAAAGTATGATGTGGATGCAATAACATCATTACAAGTGCAAATGACCGTAATGACTAAGCAGATAGAATTATTGCGTCCACAATCCACTCAGCAGGTAGCGATAGTTTATGAAATATGTGATGAGGGTCATACTACGGATCAATGTGCCATAAATGCTGAAGCAGCACAGTATGTGGGGAGTTATAATCGGTCTACTCAGCCTTATCAGAATCAAAATGCATATAATCCGGGGTGGAGAAATCATCCGGGGTTTTCATGGAGTAACAACCAAGCTGTAGAACAAGCGCCAAAACAACAAAACAATTCCGAGTTTCAAAACCAGACACAACAACCTGTGCGGAAAGCAAGTTGGGAAGAAGCCTTGGAAAGATTTGTTAAAGCAACTGAGAAAAGGAGTGAGGAGAGTGATAAGAGATTTAGTCAAATGGAGCTAAGTATACAAAGTCAGAATGCGTCAATCAAAAATCTAGAAAATTAAATGGGACAAATAGCACATGCATTGAATAACCGACCACTTGGAACACTTCCGAGCAACACCGAGAAAAACCCGGGCAGAGATGAGCATTGTAAGGTGGTAACTCTACGAAGTGGAAAAGAACTACAAGAGTCAGTCAAGGATAGGGAAAAGAAGGATAAGGCATCAATTGAAACAGAGAAAGTGGTGGAGACCGAAAATCATCAAGAGGAGACCTAATAACAGAAAAATTCAGAACCAACCAATACAATTCCCCCCATACCGTATCCGCAGAGATTTCAAAAATCTAAGTTAGATAAGCAGTTCTCACGATTTTTGGATATCTTCAAGAAATTGCATATCAACATCCCCTTCGCCGAAGCCTTGGAACAAATGCCGAGTTACGCGAAGTTTATGAAGGAGGTTTTGTCGAAGAAGAGGAAATTGGGTGAATTTAAAACAGTAGCATTGACGGAGGAATGCAGTGCTATCATTCAGAATAAATTACCGCCGAAGCTCAAGGATTCAGGTAGCTTTAATATTCCGTACGAGATTGGAAATCAGTTTTCGGGACGAGCTTTATGTGATTTGGGGGCCAGTATAAATCTAATGCCATTATCCGTCTATAGCCAGTTTGGACTTCAGGCTCCACGCCCAACAAATATTAGTTTACAGTTAGCAGATAGATCGGTTACATATCCACGAGGTATTGTTGAAGATGTGCTAGTAAAAGTGGATAAATTCATCTTCCCTGCGGATTTCTTTATTCTGATTGTGAAGTGGACAGTGAAATCCCGATCATTCTTGGGCAACCATTTTTGGCGACAGGAAGAACATTGACTGATGTTCAAAAAGGTGAATTGACAATGCGAGTTGAAGATCAACAGGTCACCTTTAACGTTTTCAAGTCAATGTCGTACCCAAAAGAAAAAGGTGAATGTATGCGGGTTGATATTATGGAGGAATTGGGGAATCATAAATTCAGCACAATTTTTTCAGAGGACCCACTTGAATCTATTTTGCACAGGGCAGACGAATATGGTATTGAAGAGGATATCGAATACGTCAAATGGCTATACACACCATCAGTTTTTCAAAAAAGCACTCAATCCTTTGACACCATAGAAAGGCCCGAAGCGGAAGCTAAAAAGTTTAAACCATCAATAGAAGAGCCACCGGTACTATAATTAAAGCCATTACCTCCCCATCTGCAATATGCTTACCTGGGAAAAGACGATACCCTACCAGTTATTGTTTCGACAGAATTGACTGATACGCAAAAGGAGAAACTGCTACGGGTCTTGTGAGAATTCAAAACAGCAATTGGGTGGACTATAGCGGACATTCGAGGTATTAGCCCATCATTCTGTATGCATAAAATCTTAATGGAAGAAGGGGCAAAACCAACCATCGAGATGCAAAGAAGGCTAAACCCCATCATGAAGGAGGTGGTGAAAAAGGAGATTATAAAGTGGTTGGATGCTAGCATTATTTACCCGATCTTAGATAGTTTGTGGGTGAGTCCTGTACAATGCGTACCAAAGAAAGGGGGTATGACAGTGGTGAAGAATGAGGCGAATGAGCTCATCCCTACTCGAACAGTTACAGGATGGAGAGTATGCATGGACTACCGCAAGCTAAATAAAGCCACACGCAAGGATCATTTCCCCTTGCCATTCATTGATCAGATGTTGGATAGGCTAGCTGGACATCAGTTCTATTGTCTCTTGGATGGTTATTCTGGATATAATCAAATTGCTATAGCACCGGAGGATCAAGAGAAAACGACATTCACATGCCTATACGGTACGTTTTCATTTCGGCGTATATCTTTTCGTTTATGCAATGCACCGGTAACCTTTCAACGGTGCATGATGGCAATCTTCTCCAATATGGTTGAGAAAAATTTGGAGGTATTTACAGATGACTTTTCTGTGTTCGGTGATAGCTTTGATCTTTGCCTGAAAAATCTAATTTTAGTGTTGAAACGTTGCGTGGAAACTAATTTGGTTCTCAATTGGGAAAAATGTCACTTTATGGTGAAAGAAGGGATTATTCTAGGGCATAAGGTTTCTGCAGAAGGGTTAGAGGTGGATAATGCAAAGATAGAGACTATTGAAAAATTACCTCCTCTATTATCAGTAAAGGGAGTCCGGAGCTTCTTGGGGCATGCAGGTTTCTATAGACGCTTCATCAAAGACTTTTCACAAATTTCAAAACCTTTATGTTCCCTGTTGGAGAAAGATGTCCCTTTCAAAATGGATTAGTCATGTATTGAGGCATTCTAGATTTTAAAGAAGAAGTTGGTATATGCTCTGATCATTGTGGCGCCCGATTGGTCTTTACCATTCGAATTGATGTGCGATGCCATCGATTATGCAGTGGGAGCAGTACTGGGACAACGTCACGACAAGATCTTTCACACAATTTACTACTCCAGCAAAACATTGACAGACGCTCAGTTGAACTACACAACCACCGAAAAAGAACTACTTGTAGTGGTGTTTGCCTTCGACAAATTCAGAGCATATCTCATTGGGACTAAGGTCATTGTCTACATGGATCATTCTGCAATCAAATATTTGATCGAAAAGAAGGATGCCAAACCGAGGTTAATACGGTGGGTGTTACTGCTACAAGAATTTGATTTGGAGATCCGGGATAGAAAGGGCACAGAAAACTAAGTGGCGGATCATCTTTCACGGTTGGAAAATGCAGAGGTACAAAGCCAAGACAATGCACTGATTAACGAGAAATTTTCGGATGAACAACTTCTCCAAGTAACCACAACACTGCCTTGGTATGCTGATTATGTGAACTATGTGGTTGCTAAGGTGTCACCACCAGATTTGAACTCGCAACAACGAAAGAAATTCCTCCATGACGTGAAACAGTACTATTGGGATGAACCGTTCTTGTTTAAAGCCTGCGCAGATCAAATGATTTGACGCTGTGTGCCATATGAAGAGATGGACAACATATTGGGTCATTGCCACTCATCAGACTATATAGGTCATTATTCTGGTGATCGAATGGCGGCCAAGGTGTTACAATCAGGATTTTACTGGCCTTCATTATTCAAAGATGCATATCTCTATGTGCTAAAGTGTGATCGATGCCAACGCGTAGGTAATATCTCCAAGCGAAATGAAATGCCACTCAACTCTATATTAGAGGTAGAACTATTTGACGTCTGGGGAATCGATTTCATGGGATCGTTCCCCTCATCTTTTAATAATCAGTATATTTTGTTGGCGGTGGATTATGTGTCCAAATGGGTAAAAGCCGCAGCTTTACCCACAAATGATGCCAAAGTTGTTCTTCGATTCTTAAAGAAGAACATCTTCACACGATTTGGGACTCCCCGGGCAATAATAAGTGATGAAGGAACGCATTTTTATAATAAGCAGTTCACAAAATTTTTGGTGAATTATAGGGTTCGTCATAAAATCGCAGCTGCGTATCATACCCAAACCAATGGCCAAGCTGTGGCCTCGAATAGGGAGGTCAAGAGAATTCTGGAAAAGGTGGTCAATCCATCACAAAAAGATTGGTTTTTACGTCTTGACGATGTTCTATGGGCATATTGTACAGCATACAAGAATCCGATCGGCATGTCACCTTATCGAATGGTTTACAGAAATGTGTGTCACCTCCCAGTCGAGTTAGAACATAGCGCACACTTGGCCATTCGGAGCTCAATTTCGATGTACAAGCAGCGGGTGAGAAAAGGTTACTGCAATTAAACGAGATGGATGAATTCTGATTCAACGCCTATGAAAACGCAAAACTCTACAAGGAGAAAGTCAAAGCTTGGCATGATAAGAAAATTCCCAATAGGACGTTTAAACTGGGCCAACAAGTCTTACTTTTCAATTCTCGACTGCGGTTATTCCTTGGAAAACAGAAATCTCGTTGGCCGGGACCTTTTAAAGTCATGTATGTTACACCACATGGTAACATCGAGATCGAAAAACCAAATTCAAATTGCACATTCAAGGTTAACGACCAACGTCTAAAACATTATTGGAGTGGACCCATCGAACGTCATGCTACGTTTATGTACCTCTCCGAACCAGTGGACAATTGAGCACCACCGACAAGTCGGGCTGACGATTGTAAACCAAGCGCTATAGGGAGGCAACCCCAAGAGTTCTTTTTTTATTTTTATTTATTTATTTATTTATTTATTATTATTTTTTTTATTTTATTTGACGTCATGCACTTTTCTTGGGTTACAGCTGAGCAAGAATTTCAGCTAGACCAAGCGTGCTAGTATGTTCAGCGCCCCGACGCTCAACTATAAGCCTTTTTCAGTGCCCCGACGCTAGGAGGCAGAAGCTACAAGTCAGGTCCAGCGCCCCGGCGCCCAGTATATAAGGGATTCAGCGCCCCGACTCTGAGGTCCAGAATCAACTACTCAGGCCCAGTGCCTCGGCGCTACTCATAAGCCATGCCACAGCGCCCCGACGCTGCAAGCCTCCTGAAGCCACTGAGCTTCAGCGCCCCAGCGCTCTATCTAGTACAAAAGCCAGTGCCCCGGCGCTGGCCCCAGGTTTGTGATTCCTATTTCAGTTACAAGTCTATTCGGTTCACATCTTCTCATCTCCTCTTCTTCACGTCTCCACTACTACACCCACAAACGTCCAGACGGTAACTGCTCTTAACCTTGCATATAATATTCCACTATTGAGGGCATCTCGACATATCACATTAAGATTTCCTTTCACAAAGCAATCCTCATCTCCCACAAAGGTATGTTTCTAAATTTAACTTCATAGATGGTGAATTCAACTCTTGTCATTTGTGAGATGGGTAAGTCACTGTGCACCATGGTTCATATTCTCTACATCATCCTACCGATTTTCACCTTTGTTATTTCAAGTATCTCATTGTCCCAAAAAGGTGAATCACGTTTGATTTTGCACCACTTTTGGTTAGAATATCATGCATATGTGGTAATTGATTACCAAGAAGATTTGATAAAAGAAATTAGTGTGTTTCAAAGCAAGTTATGAGTTACCCATACGGTGCTCGATCAATTGCCTAACCCAATGCTAATGGTTAAATTTGCATGAATCACCATATCCACGCATTGTATGTACATGCCATCTTACCACCACAATAATATATGCCTATTGTGACACATATTCATCACTGTTGTGGGAGAGTGTTAAACCAAATTGATGTACATAAGGGGTCATATTGCTTTAGTCGACACATCTTTTGACCGAATTATAGGTGTTCCTTAACACTTGTAGAATTTGAAAAATGCATGCATCTAAGTGGTACAATTGTGCATTTTCATGCTAATATATGTCATGCCACACCCTTAACTTTATACTTAACATTTTACATATATTTTTATGTTTGGGGGTAGTGTCATGGATACGTGTATCCCAACTAAATTTTTGGCAACTGCAACTAATTGTGAATTCGTATTCTTGTAGAAATTTATCAATGACTTCCAAACGACAACGTGGCAAAGGTTCAGGCACCGCCTCAGCCCCGCCGAGATTTGATAGCCACCGATTCGTCTCCGCCGAAGCACAAGAACGCTATAACTGCATGGCTAGCCGCTCACTAGTCCACGAACGGGGTCTACGTCCCGATCAAACGAAGGATGGAGAAATAGCAGTGATGATTGCTAAACGAAACTGGCTCTCTCTCACCGAACAGTCGAATCCAGCAGTGATTGCAATTGTCAAGGAATTCTACGCTAATGTTGCAGAACACGATCACTACGGAGTGTTTGTGAGGGGAAAGATAGTGGAAATTGGCGACGGAGATATCAATGGGTGCTATCAACTGAATTTGGAAGATATTAACGACGAGTATGCCGAGCTTCTGAGCCAAGGTCCAGATTATGAGAAGATAATCCGCGAGCTGTGTTAGCCGGGCACCACATGGACAGTGCATGAATGGGGTAGCATGACCTTCCCCCATTCTAACCTCAGTCTATATGGGAAGGCATGGTATGCTTTCATTTGTGCCAAACTCATGACATGCACAAATGTGAGCCATGTCACCAAAGAACGAGCGGTGTTGCTATATTCAATTATCCAAGGCTTGCAAATAGATGTCGGTCACGTGATCCAGCAGTCCATTCTTCGAGTATCTCGAGGTGGAACCACAGGAGGTTTACCACATCCGTCTTTCATCTGTATTTTGTGTGCTAAGTTCAGAGTTAAATGGAAATCGGATGAGATGATCCAAACACCTATGCCCGTGTTGGACCATAAGTTGATCAGCAGGTATAAAGTGTGGACAGGTGGGGAAAATCATCCTAGGGGATTGGGTTTCATAATTCCCTAAGTTGCACCTACACAAGGCCCACCACCTCAGGCTCCACCTACTGATAGCCCATCTACAGCAGCTTATCGTGGTGTGGTCCTCGAAGCTGTCCAGCGGGAGATAGACAGCTGGTTTTACAATATGGAGTCCTAGAATGTGCGCTTGTCGGAACGGCAAGACGTGATTTTCAAATTCTTAGTTGACCAATTTGCTGCACAGAATGCATTGACTGTCCAATCATATCCGGGCGTTCAACTTAGCCATTTCCCAACTGCTCCTGTTCTATCAGTATTTCCCCCTTCCGATCAAGAGATAAGCGAGGATGTTGATGCACCACCCGAAGAATAAGCTCGTCAGGGAAGTCCTCTGTTTTATTTTGTGCCTTATTTTTCGCAGGAAGACATTGCTCTAGATTAGTTTGGGGGTAGTAGTTAAGTTTTATTTTCAAAGTTGTAGTTTGTTATTAGTTTGTGGTTGTGGATTGTGATTGTTAGTTAAACTTTGCATTTAGGATTGCATAATAATTTCGGCGTTTGCTAGTGCGTTTATTATTCGGGGGCCAATGATGAAATTAGAATTGCATGAACAAGTCTAGTAAGGATTGTTGAGTCAGTGATATTGAGCCTATTTCTTTAGAGTTTAAGGAAGCTTTGAGTATAGAAAACAGTTTAAGTTTTTATCAAGAATATCCCCGCCCTACCAGTCAGAAGTACTCTCTTTTTAAGGTAAGGGATATTTTTTTATTCAATATTCTTATGAAATAATATATTCTTCCATACTCCGTAGTATGTAAGTAATATTATTTCGTTTCAGATTCTGAATTCTCCACTTATTTTATTAAAGTATTGCTTCTATACTCCGTGAAATTAGTAGAATATCCTTGAAATTTGTGCTTCATCTAGCATCTTTTCATGAAAATATTATTCTGAGCATTCTTAATAATTTTTAATCTTTTCATGCCGGAGTACTATTTACAAGGTACTATTCACTCAGGAACTATTCACCTGAGGTATCATGTGACAAAAATTAATTTCTTTTCTGTCCAAATCATTTTTGATACAATATTATTCTTGAATTTTACTCCACAAAGAAGTATCATGTTGACAATTTGAACATTATTGAATTCTGGATAAATTGAATTATAAATCTTTAAAATTTATCCTTTGCTTTCATTTAATTGAATTCTTATATCATTGTCATCATCCTCATTCTTATATTGTGATGAAAGTCATCTTCGGCACGTAGTGCATAGATGAAATGTTGATTGGTATGATTATGACCAGGGATTATTCGGTATAATCATGACCTATAATGTTACAAATGATGTGGTAAAAGTCCTCATTGACCCATAGTGCATTGATGGACCATTGTTGGTATGATCATGACCATTGGTGATTATACGAATATCCTTGGCCCGTAGTGCATGGAAAATTCGTGGATGTGATACTAATGAATATCCTTAGCCCGTAGTGCATAGATAATTCAGTGATATGGATTATTTATTGAGCCGAGTCTCAGCGATCATAGAAGATAGTAGATATCATGCTCTACTTGACTCTTCTAATGGATTGCTTGTTCCGCTGCAGTTAAACTTGATGTTTATTGTATTTTATCAGTTCTACACTGTTGAAGGCTAACGATAATTTATTCTGCATTATCTTAGTCATAATATTTCTTACTGGGCTAGTTGAGCTCACCCTTTTGCTTTCATTATTCTCTTCAGGAAATGAGAACGTAGCCGGGACGAGTCGGGGAATGAAGTGATGGTCCAGGATAGGTGACTATAGTAGTCCTCAGTATTCTATGAAATTGTGTGATAATAAATATAATGAGGACTCCATTTGAGTTTGGATATTATCTATGAGAAAATATTCATGTAAAAACCCTCAGCTACGCTTTTGTCGTATTGTATAACTGAAGTTTGTATTTAAATTCTGTACCATGTATTTGGCGACTCAGAATGGGTGATGTATACCTATTTTGGGGGCGTCACAGTTGGTATCAAAGCTTAGGGATATGATCCCTGGCTGAGATGTGAGGCTAGAACTAGGAGGGGAGACACGGGTAAATTCTTCACTAGTATGACCTACCTAAGCTTATTTGTTAATTAATTGGTCAGTCAGAGTATAAGGATAATATGCGAAATTTCAATTAACCCTTGTTTTGTGGCAGTATTTGAAAATGACATCTGAAAATGTTGAGATAAGTAATGGAGCATATGAGACAGTTGAGTCATGGATGATCAATAACCAGGATAATATGTAATAGGAAGGCAATAATCCTCAGGTAAACAACATCACCGACCAAATGATGAATGATGGGATGTTCAGAGACTTTATGCAATTCATGCAACATCAGGCAAGAGAGACTTCTGTGCGAAATATAGGTGAAAACACTGGTAACTCACGAATGGTCACCGCTAAGCAATTCAAGGAGCTGGGACCACCGAAGTTTTTTGGAAAGCCAGAACCACTTAAGGCATAGGTGTGGATAAAGCAGATCACCGAGATATTTGATGTCTTGGGATAGTCCGAGGAGCAAAAGGTTCCCTTTGCCACCTTCATGTTACGCGGAGAGGAGGATTACTGGTGGGAATCTATAAAATGTACTTAGCCTGCCGCACTAAAGCTGTCTTGGGAGAAGTTCCAAGAACTGTTCAATGACAAGTACTTTTTCGAAAGTATTTGTCACATGAAGGAGGTAGAATTTATCAAGCTGGAGCAAAACAATATGACCGTGTCGCATTACGAGGCTAAATTTATGGAGTTATCCCGATTTGCATCCCATTTGGTAGATAATGAGGAGCATATGACGCATATGTTTCTAAGAGGTTTGAAACCCAAAATACGTTAATACCTCATTTTTCACAAACTGTGTTTATATTTAGATGTTGTAAATAAGGATCAGTTATTGGAGCGCAATAATGAGTCAACCCAACCAAGAGAGAGCAGCCGGTAAATCGATAATACTAGTGGTAGTAGTCGTCGAAGCGGTGACAACAAACGTGGAGGGAATCAACATGCCAGAAATGGTAACCACTTCGAGGGTAATCATGGCCAAGACAATAAAAGTGAAAATTTCAAGAAGGGAATGTTCAATAATGATGGAAAAACGTCAGCACCAGTAATCGTTGTTAAGGAAGGAGAACGACCACCGATCGTATGCTTCAAATGCGGAGGGGAGGGACACATCAGTCCAACCTGCACGATGCAGTCCAAAGCATTTTATAATTACGGAAGAGAAGGTCACCTAGCCCAATTTTGTCGTGCAGTGAAGTCAAGTCGAGCTGGGATGGAGGCACTAAAGGCCGTCCCAGACAATTCAAAGTCGAAAGTTCAAGGGAAAGCGTTTGTTGTGGCCTCCCAAAAAGTGAGAAACCCGAACGAAGTTATCACGGGTAAGCTAATCATAAACTGTAGCGAAGTCTATACCTTATTTGATACCGGTTCTACCCATTCTTTTATTTCTCCTACTTGCGCTCAACGTTTAAATTTAACTCTAGAGAAATTAGATTTTGACTTATCTGTTGAAACTCTATTGGGAGAAACCTTCATTACATCCACTGTTTATAAGTCTTGTTTGATTCAAATCAGCAACTGCACGTTACCTGTCGATCTTATCTCTTTGAAAATACTTGCATTCAATGTGATTTTAGGAATTGATTGGTAAACTACTCATCATGCTAAAATTGATTATTTTCGTAAGGTTGTTAGCTTTCATATTCCTAACCAACCTATTATGCGAATTCAAGCAACCAAACCACTAAAGTCAATCATTGTCATATCAAGCCATAAAGCTATTCGTCTATTAAAAAACGGATGTCAAGCTTTCTTAGCCCATGTCACAAATTTAAACAAAAATACGTCATATTTGAATGATATTTCTATTGTTAATAAATTTCCTGACGTATTCCCTGAAGAACTTTATGGCCTACCCCCAGAGCGTGAAATCGAATTTGGTATTAACCTTGAACCCGGTACAAAACCCATTTCTAAAGCCCCATATCGAATGGCTCATATTAAACTTCAGGAGTTAAAAACCCAACTGCAGGAGTTATTAGACATCGGTTTCATTCGTCCTAGTACGTCTCCTTGGGGTGCTCCTGTTATATTTGTAAAGAAGAAAGATGGAAGTATGCGACTTTACATTGACTATCGCGAGTTGAATCATGTCACTATCAAAAATAGGTACTCGTTGCCTCGCATTGATGACCTATTTGACCAGTTGCAAGGTGCCAAATTCTTTTCAAAGATCGATCTTCATTCCGGATATCATTAATTAAAGATTAAAACTGATGACATTCCAAAGACTGCTTTCAGAATTCCATATGGGCATTACGAATTCTTAGTCTTGTCTTTTGGATTGACTAATGCTCCTGCTGCCTTCATGGATATGATGAACCGAGTATTCAAGGAATATTTGGATCATTTTATGGTTGTCTTTATTGATGACATCCTCATATACTCCAAAAGTGGTGAACATCATGAGCAACACTTGAGGCTGATACTCCAAAAGCTTTGTGAAAACAAGTTATATGCCAAGTTGAAGAAATGTGAGTTCTGGCTTGAGGAAGTAGCATTCCTTGGGCATATGATATCAAATCACGGAATATATGTTGACCCAACAAAGATTGAAGTAATACAAAGCTGGGAGCAACCTAAGTCAGTAACTGAAGTACGTAGCTTTCTGGGCTTAGCTGGTTATTATCAGAGTTTCGTGGAAGGATTTTCTCGAATCGCTACTCCATTAACTCAGCTGACTCGAAAAGATATAAAATTCGGTGTGAGTGAGGAATGTGTGAAGATTTTTCAAGAACTCAAGAGGAGACTCATTTCTGCACCTATTCTGATAAAACCATCTGGTTCGGAGGGATTTATCATCTATAGTGACGTTTCAGGTAGAGGGTTAGGATGTGATCTCATGTAACATGGGAAAGTCATAGCCTATGCCTCACGACAACTCAAAGAATATGAGAGGAATTATCCTACTCATGATCTAGAGTTGGCAGCAGTCATTTTTGCGCTTAAAATCTGGAGGCATTACCTGCATGGGGAGAAGGTGGAGATCTATACAGATCATAAAAGCCTCAAATATTTCTTCACCCAAAAGGAACTCAACATGCGATAACGACGTTGGCTCAAGCCGTTGAAAGATTATGATCATACCATCCAATAACATCCTGGAAAAGTAAACGTAGTAACTGATGCATTGAGTAGAAGATCATATACGGGTATGAGTGCGATATTGTCAACGCAAAGGCCCATTTGGTATAACTTACAAAGGATGGAGATAGAGTTAAAGACTTCAGGGACCCACGTGATGATGTCAAATATATGAGTAGAACCGACTTTAATCGATAAAGTTAAAGCTGCTCAAGCTACAGACCTGGAGCTGATGCGTATGAGGAAGAAAGTATAAGAAGGTGCTATTCCGGAAGTAAGAATCGATGAAGAAGGAATACTTCGAGTCAACTCCAAACTTTGTGTTCCTAACGACTCTGACTTGAAGTATAAAATTATGATGGAGGCGAACAACACACTATTTGCAATCTATCCTGGGAGTACCAAAATGTATCGTGATCTTCAACATACATTTTGGTGGAGCAATATGAAGAGAGAGATCACAGAGTTTATCTCAAGGTGTTTAACTTGTCAACGTGTCAAGGCCGACCATCAAGTGCCAAAAGGTTCATTGCAACCACTTGAAATTCTAGAATGGAAGTGGGAGCACATTACCATGGACTTCGTTACTGGTCTTCCCAAGGTATCTCAATGCATAGATGTAATTTGGGTCATTGTTAATAGATTAACCAAGTCTGCTCATTTCTTACCTATACGAGAAACTTATTCACTTGAACGTTTTGCTCATATATATACATAAATGAGATTGTAAGACTGCATGGTATTCCAATATCCATAGTTTCGGATCGAGACTGATATGTAGGTTTTATACCTACTTATTCGGTATCTATTACTTGAATTATTTTCTTAATCTCATGTTTCTTAGTTACTTTTCATACGTTTTATGTTATTTTGTAGGCGATGACACGGCATTGGCATGAAGAAGCAAGGGAAAGAATTCGTACATCTTTTGGACTAAACTACGCAAGAAAATGTTATTAGGGAATATTGAAGGACTTTGAACATCAAGTTGGATGCATGTTCTTGGCTTGAAAATTGGAATTTACGGTAGCTCTACTTCTTATCTTTTCGGAACATCTTGAATTGTCCCAATCGGAGTTCGGATGCGAGAGGTATGGCCAAAATATCAACGAAGATCAAAGCTAAGAGTTGTCATGCTTGCCATTTACACAACATCTACTTCAAGCTCGATTTCCGCCTTGATCCGATCCGAATCTGTCAATCCTCAAAGCATTAAAGTTGTAGATCTCGTCGATATCTTCGATTTGATAGGTGGCAGGCCCCGTAACTCCAAGCGGATCAAAAGTTATGCGTGTTTTACCATAGGACGTCGCAGCAAAAAAATAGGGCAGCGCGGACCGCTCTAGGGCGCGCCGGGCGGCCATATTGTCTGACTCAGTAGCGCGGCCAGCGCCCAGAAAGGCTTAGCAGCGGCGCTGAGCGCGCTAGGCAGCGGGAATTGAGTCAAATTAGGTTATTTGATGTCCAAATTGAGCTAGAATTGGATTCTGAGTTGCCTAACTTGCTAGGATGTCCATTAGAACTCTAAATACTTGAGTTTAACTTGGATTGGGAGGCTAACTCTAAGACTTTATAAAATCCCTCTTGGGATAGATCTCTATTATCTAATTTTTTTACTTTCTTTCTTAGATTAGGAACCCTAGATTAGATTAGAATTGAAGATTGAAGCTATTGATTATCATTGGAGAATCAAAGTGGAAGCAAGAGAATGCATATTTGTTTATCTCAATTCTAATTTCTTTTCTTATTTATTTGTATCTTTTTAATGCTTAATCAATTGTGGATGATGGATTCTAGTTTATTTATGAATTAAACTCTATTTTGAGATTACTATGGATCTTATTGTGTAGTTTACTTTGATATGCTTCTTTTTTAGTCTTATTAGCTATATTTGGATTGTCTACTATGATTTGTAATGAATTGCTTAATTGTCTAGCTAACAATTACCGTGATAATCTATATGAACTCGAGAGATGAAGTATAGATTTAGATCTGATCATGATAGCATATGTTTGTGATTTCTGCATAGATGAAATTCATGATTCGTGTTTAGGATAGAGATATACCTTTATGCCATATGTAGTCTAATAAGAACTTGAACTTAAACCCTTTTTAATTGTAATTCACATAGAGATATAGTGGGTTAGTTAATTAGGGTGTTCAAATTGATTTTATCATCTGTGGATTTGATTTGATATGAGTATGGTGCATTGAGAGATGGTCATATTTTACTTTTGTGTTCTTGATTAACAATCCAGTATAAATAATTTGGCTTAACAGGAAGTGCGTTGATTTAAATGAAACAATAAGTGAAATTGTAATCTCAAGTCTTCAATATCTTGTTTCATTCTAGGGATAGTTAGTAATAGTTTATTTAATTATTTTAAATTAAATTATTAAATCATTTGTTTAAATAAGATTGAGTTGGTACGGGTTAGTACTTGGTGATTTTTGTTAAATAATTCTCTGTGGGAACGATACTCTACTCATTACTTTATTACTTGTTGACCACGTACACTTGCGTGTTTTGCGTATATAGATTTTACCCAACAAGTTTTTGGCGCCGTTGCCGGGGAATTAGTTAATATATTTTTGCCAATATTAGCTTTAATCAAATTAGTCTTAATTTAAACATTTTTTTTCTTTTTATTTAATTCTCTTCCTATTTGTCTTTCTTGTCAGGTACCATGGCGGAATTTAATTATCAATGGTCATATACGAGAATGACTCAGCCAAGAGGAGCGGAGATTGATGGACCCGCGACACTTTCTGCATTATCAGCACAGATTGAGACACTTTCGAGGAGGTTGGACACTTTTGCAGCACAACGTCGTCAAAGTGTAGTGGTTACTTGCAATTATTGTGCTGGTAATCATCCGAGTCATCAATGCACCGTTAGTTTTGGGCCGGGACAACACGGTGGTGAATACCTCAACGATTATACATATGCTAATTATCACCAAGATTGGGGGTATCACCCGGATTCGTCATGGAGCTACAATTATGAAGACCAATACTACGCTCCAAATCAATCATACACACCGGAATTTTCATGTCCACCTCCATTGCCACAAGAAGAAAAGCCAAATCCGATGGATGTAATATTGAAGGGCATAGCAGACCAAGAGGAGAGGATGATGAGTCAAGAAATATCGAGCTTCAATTTTCAAAACCAGATGGAACAACTCGTCACTACCTCAACCAATGGTCCACAATACATGGCTTCCGAGACTGAGACAAATATTTCAAGGTTGGAGGAATTGTTGTCCACGTTCATAGCATCAAATGAGGAGAGGAGGATTAATCAAGAGCGGTCAATTCAGAATCAAGAGATATCAATTCAAAATCTGCAGAACTAGATGGATCAATTGCTCAAAGCTTTAAACAACTGTCCTCAAAACAATTGGCGTTATGACGAGGATTCCGAGATTGATGAAGTGCCCGAGCCAAATCTACAACTGGATGAGACACGAGATGTTGAAAAAGAGGAGACAAGTGGGGATGAACTAACTATGAGTACTAACGCGGATGAGCCGATGTTATTAATGCCTCAAGTGCCTTCTCCGCCACAGTTCACGGGTCCAGTTAGATTTGCAAAATCATGCCCACTTGGTAGTCATGTCGACGGCGAAGCTCTTTATGACATAAGAGCGAGTGCAACAATGAAGCGGTGGTGGAAAGAGAAAGAGAAGATAGACGAAGAGCCCATTGTATGTGATAAGCTTCCATGCCCCAAAGTGATCACATACACAATGGAGAAAACACCTAGCTATGGGACGTTCTCGATTGAGAGCATACCAAATCAGAGCATGCTAGGTGACTTTGATGCATTGGCCATCGTGATTGGGAACCTACCAAAAGCTAAATTATTTCCAATGGATGGAGGGTTCCTCAATTACCGAAGAGGAATTGGATAGCGTTGACCAGACAAAGTCAGGCTGAAAGACTATAATTCAAGCGCTAACTGGGAGGCAACCCAGGAATTTTTTTTATTATTTATTTATATGCTTTCCTAGTTTATTTAGTAGATAGGAATCCAAGTGTTATTCTAATCCTTGTTATCTCTCTTCATTGCAGGTATTGGAGGTTCAATGGATAGGAAAATGATCGTCACCGCCAACACCACCATCACTACAAGCTTAAATGATTACATGTAAGGCAAGAAAAAGAAAGTCACCAAGCTACTGCCCCCATAGCGCGGACCGCGCTCTCCAATGCTCAGACACGGCGCTGGCCGCGCCACTACCCCAGTAACTTACTGACCTCCTAGCGCGGGCGCGCTATCTCATGCATATCCACGGCGCGAGCCGTGCCACTTGAAAATCACAGGCATTAAAAGTGGTTTAATTGCAATGTTAGTCAAGTCCAACTCAAGGGTGGTTCCTAATTTATTCCAATGTGTCTGGCCTATTCTTCAGACTTAGCAGACAAGGAGGAAAATGTTATATTTTTAGGGAAGTCCTCTCTTTTAATTTTTCATATCTTAGCCATTGAGGACAATGTCTAGTTTAAGTTTGGGGGCATTTTAGTGTCGTATTGCATATAGTTAGTTATTTACATTGTAATTCATATAGTTACATTTAGTTTTTGCATTCTTGAAAAAAAAAATTCAAAAATTCAAAAATAATAGTTAGTTACTATGTTCATCTTGCATGATTCCAGCTGTTAGATAGTTACAGTTAGTTTATTTTGGCCAATGATGAGATGGAATTGGGTAGACAGGTATAGTATTGACTATTAGAGTTTTGATGTGATTTCTTGTTATGAATTGAGTCTTTTGCTGTTTGAAACTGGTATAATAAGGATAGCACTGTATGAACAACTTGTTGATTGATTGAGTCTAAATTGATACATAATGAGACTCTAAAGGATAATGCTAGTTTGAATGAAAGAATGACAAGAATAAGTTGTGATGGCTAAGGTTAGACAAGAACCTAAGTTTGGGAGAATATTTGGGGTATATAAGTTGAAAAAAAAGGGAAAAGAAAAAAAAAGAGTTGAATAAATTGAGTCCTGTGGTGGGTCGAGAAGAAGCGTGAAATGCACTCCCCATAAACACAGGCGTGAGATGGAGCGTAAAACGCACTCACTATCTATCAACAAAAAAGAAGAAGAATAAAACGGGAAATAAGAGCAAAAAGCCCCCGTAGATAAAAAATGAAGCATAAGTATCCCATGTTGACCCTCGATATTTAGTTGGATCTAGCTTATTTTTGGATTTCCTGAGTTTACATTGTTTGATGCCTTCGGAGAGACTTATTATGTGTTAAATTTGATTTTATATCAGTTAACATTGTTGTGGAGCACACACGCACTATATCAATGATAACAGTCTAAGATTTGATGATTGATTGAGAAGTTAATGATTTGTTTTGATATGATGTATTATCGTGTTTACTTGATTTCTCTAAGGCCGGTTGAATAGACTTGTTTTTGTCATTACTGCTGGATTCGTAGGCATGTAGATTAGTTACATTATATGGCATTATTGTTTTGTGTTTTTGCTTGAGGACAAGCAAAGGTTTAAGTTTGGGGGTATTTGATATGTAGGTTTTATACCTACTTATCAGGTATCTATTACTTGAATTATTTGCTTAATCTCATGTTTCTTAGTTACTTTTCATACGTTTTATGTTATTTTGTAGGCGATGACACGGCATTGGCATGAAGAAGCAAGGGAAAGAATTCGTACATCTTTTGGACTAAACTACGCAAGAAAATATTATTAGGGAATATTGAAGGACTTTGAACATCAAGTTGGATGCATGTTCTTGGCTTGAAAATTGGAATTTATGGTAGCTCTACTTCTTATCTTTTCGGAACATCTTGAATTGTCCCAATCGGAGTTCGGATGCGAGAGGTATGGCCAAAATATCAACAAAGATCAAAGCTAAGAGTTGTCATGCTTGCCATTAACACAACATCTACTTCAAGCTCGATTTCCGCCTTGATCCGATCCGAATCTGTCAATCCTCAAAGCATTATAGTTGTAGATCTCGTCGATATCTTCGATTTGATAGGTGGCAGGCCCCGTAACTCCAAGCGGATCAAAAGTTATGCGTGTTTTACCATAGGACGTCGCAGTAGAAAAATAGGGCAGCGCGGACCGCTCTAGGGCGCGCCGGGCGGCCATATTGTCTGACTCAGTAGCTCGGCCAGCGCCCAGAAAGGCTTAGCAGCGGCGCTGAGCGCGCTAGGCAGCGGGAATTGAGTCAAATTAGGTTATTTGATGTCCAAATTGAGCTAGAATAGGATTTTGAGTTGCCTAACTTGCTAGGATGTCCATTAGAACTCTAAATACTTGAGTTTAACTTGGATTGGGAGGCTAATTCTAAGACTTTATAAAATCCCTCTTGGGATAGATCTCTATTATCTAATTTTTTTACTTTCTTTCTTAGATTAGGAACCCTAGATTAGATTAGAATTGAAGATTGAAGCTATTGATTATCATTGGAGAATCAAAGTGGAAGCAAGAGAATGCATATTTGTTTATCTCAATTCTAATTTCTTTTCTTATTTATTTGTATCTTTTTAATGCTTAATCAATTGTGGATGATGGATTCTAGTTTATTTATGAATTAAACTCTATTTTGAGATTACTATGGATCTTATTGTGTAGTTTACTTTGATATGCTTCTTTTTTAGTCTTATTAGCTATATTTGGATTGTCTACTATGATTTGTAATGAATTGCTTAATTGTCTAGCTAACAATTACCGTGATAATCTATATGAACTCGAGAGATGAAGTATAGATTTAGATCTGATCATGATAGCATATGTTTGTGATTTCTGCATAGATGAAATTCATGATTCGTGTTTAGGATAGAGATATACCTTTATGCCATATGTAGTCTAATAAGAACTTGAACTTAAACCCTTTTTAATTGTAATTCACATAGAGATATAGTGGGTTAGTTAATTAGGGTGTTCAAATTGATTTTATCATCTGTGGATTTGATTTGATATGAGTATGGTGCATTGAGAGATGGTCATATTTTACTTTTGTGTTCTTGATTAACAATCCAGTATAAATAATTTGGCTTAACAGGAAGTGCATTGATTTAAATGAAACAATAAGTGAAATTGTAATCTCAAGTCTTCAATATCTTGTTTCATTCTAGGGATAGTTAGTAATAGTTTATTTAATTTTAAATTAAATTATTAAATCATTTGTTTAAATAAGATTGAGTTGGTACGGTTTAGTACTTGGTGATTTTTGTTAAATAATTCTCTGTGGGAACGATACTCTACTCATTACTTTATTACTTGTTGACCACGTACACTTGCGTGTTTTGCGTATATAGATTTTACCAGTATGATGGGATGAGGTGGGTGAAACAACGTTGTTGGGACCGAAATTGGTACGCATGACAATGGAAAAGATTTAAATGATCCGGCAACGTATAAAAACCTCACAAAATCGACAAAAGAGTTATGATGATCTTCATCGAAGGGACGTGGAATTTAATGTGGGAGATCATGTGTTGTTATGTGGTGCTCCATGGAAAGGAGTTACAAGATTTTGAAAGAGAGGAAAGCTCAATCCTCGATTCATTGGCCCATTCGAAATCCTCAATCGAGTAGGAACTGTGGCCTATAGACTCTCCTTACCGCCAAGTATATCTCGTGTTCATAACGTTTTTCACATATCTATGTTACGTAAATATGTGGAAGACCCGAACTATATTATTGAGTTAGAACCGGACGAGATAGCAAAAGATTTAACGTATAAAGAGGTACCTGTTAAAATCTTAGATAAGAAGGAACATATTCTACGCTCCAAGGTTATACCTCAAGAAAGTTTTGTGGAGAAACTGCGATGTTGAGAAAATGACTTGGGAGTTAGAATCTGAAATGAAATCAAGTTATTCTCACCTCTTTGACATATCAGGTACGTACACCAATTTCGAGGATGAAATTTCATAAAAGGGAGGTTGTAAGACCCCAACTTTTATGAATAAAGATTAATTTTTTCCAAAATATTTTTTTGAATATTATGGTATGGATTGGATATAATGTTATAGTTGTGGGTAATATTTATAAATATTTCAAAGTAAGCAAGTTGTTATAAAATATTCGATTTGTCGGGGAATATTAGTTTTAACAGAAAATATTCGTACGATGACAATTATTGGTGGACCCCACAACGGAATTAATGTCGGAGTTAGAAAACGATAGAAATATCGTTTTATAAAAATAACGGCGGAAGTTTTACCGTTAACTGTTGAAATACCCGGTGATACAAGTACAGTAATACGCGTGGTGGCATAGTAGCACACGGTATTGATTATTGATGCTTACGTGAGAAGTCACTTAGTTATACTTAATTATTGCTAGAGTAATTACTACATAGTATCACACGTTATTGATTCAATTATTGTCACAATATTTTATATTATTAAATCAATAATTGAGATGACAAGTTATTCATATTATTATTTACATTATTAAAAATGTCTAGAAAGTTCTGTCGAGAAAAGATATTCGGTCACCTAATTGCGCGCCAATAAGGAGAAATCCTTATCGGAAAGTCCTCTCTTTCTTGGAAATGATCTGTTTGTTAATATTACAAGTTATATTATTGATGAATAATTGTTGTTTAAAAATATGTTTTGTGAAGCTAAGTGAATTGAGATAAATAGAGGAGATTTTTATGAAGTATTTGTTGTAAATTTAACTTATTATTTGGATCTCAATTTATCCATTTTTCAAACCTGTCGGTAGAAGTTATCTATATATATATATATATTAATGTGTTCACGGGTAAGGGGGGGGGGCAAATGGGTTACTTGGATGGGAAGTATTATTATTATTATTATTATTATTATTATTATTATTATTATTATTATTATTATTATTATTATTATTATAAGTTTTGTTTTTTTATGAAAAATAAAATATATTATATTTTATTATGCATAGTATTTGCATAGTAAAATTAAAAAAAAAAATTCGTCGGCGTGTGCCCGTGAAACTTCTATTGTTGGTCCGTGATTTCAAAATTCAAATAGTATTATTTCCATTCTCCTATAAATAAAATGCTTAGTTTAGAATTGAAAAACACACCAGAATCAGAAAATTCTTCTTCTATAATATTGAGCGTATTTCTTTAGAGTTTAAAGAAGCTTTGAGTGTAGAAAACAGTTCAAGTTTTCTTCAAGAATATCCCCGTCCTACCAGTCAGAAGTACTCTCTTTTTAAGGTAAGAGATATTATTTTTGTTCAATATTCGTATGAAATAATATTTTCTTCCATACTCTGTAGTATATAAGTAATATTATTTCGTTTTAGATTTCGAATTCTTCACTCATATTGTTAAAATATTACTTCTATACTCCGTGAAATTAGTAGAATATCCTTGAAATTTGCGCTTCATCTAGTATCTTTTCATGAAAATATTATTCTGAACATTCTTGATAATTTTTAATCTTTTCATGCCGGAGTACTATTCACAGGGTGCTATTCACGAAGTACTATTCACGAGGTACTATTCACTCAAGTACTATTCACCCGGGATACTATTCATGATAAAAATTAATTTTTTTCTGTCCAAATCATTTTTGATACAATATTATTCTTGAATTTTATTCCACAAAGCAGTATCACATTGACAATTTGAACATTATTGAATACTGGATAAATTAAATTATAAATTTTTAAATTTATCCTTTGCTTTAATTTAATTGAATTCTTATATCATTGTCATTATCCTCATGCTTATATTGTGATGAAAGTCATCTTTGGCCCGTAGTGCATAGATGGACTGTTGATTGGTATGATTATAACCAGGGATTATTCGGTATAATCATGACCTGTAATGTTACAAATGATGTGGTAAAAGTCCTCACTGGCCCGTAGTGCATTGATGGACCGTTGTTGGGATGATCATGACCATTGGTGATAACACGAATATCCTTGGCCCATAGTGCATGGAAAATTCGTGGATGTGATACTAATGAATATCCTTAGCCCGTAGTGCATAGATAATTCAGTGATGTGGATTATTTATTAAGCCGAGTCTTAGCGATAAAATTGATGATACAATTTTTAAATCATAGAAGATAGTAGATATCATGCTCTACTTGACTCTTCTAATGGATTACTTATTCCGCTGCAGTTAAACTTGATGTTTATTGTATTTTATCAGTTTAACATTGTTGAAGGCTAACGATAATTTATTCTGCATTATCTTAGTCATAATATTTCTTACTGGGCTAGTTGAGCTCACCCTTTTACTTTCATTGTTCTCTTTAGGAAATGAGAACGTAGCCGGGATAAGTCAGGGAATGGAGTGATGGTCCAGGATAGGTGACTATTGTAGGCCTCACTATTCTATGAAATAGTGTGATAATAAATGTAATGAGGACTCCATTTGAGTTTGGATATTGTCTATGAGATAATATTCATGTAAAAACTCTCAGCTACGATTTTGTCGTATTGTATAACTGAAGTTTGTATTTAAATTATGTACCATGTATTTGGTGACTTATAATGGGTCTTGTATACCTATTTTGGGGGCATCACAAGGTGTCCCACAAGAACCATAGCTCGAATCTTGAGTGACAACTGCATAATGACAACTACACGAGTGACAACGAGACCCACATGGTTCGGGGTAGCTCGGGCAGCTGCAGGTAGACCCGTGGCTGCCGCGGGTTGACCCGCGGCTATCTGGTCTTTAAATATGAGCTCTTGGTAGCTTATTTGAAAAAAGAGAGGAAAAAAGGGAGAAAACGCTGTCTATTTCAGCCTGTAACCCCTGCGAGAGTGTTCAAAAATAAGTGATTTTCTTTCTAAACACTTGTAAGCTCGTGTTTTGTAACATACTAAAGTTTAACCGGTTGAAATAGAGTTTTCAATTATCAAAAGCTATTTGAACTCTTCTTGGCAACTCACTGTAAGATATTTTAGATTTTTAAGCTTTCTACAACTTCTATAAGTATATATCTACTAACGTTGAGAGTCGCGTTGTGTGGGTATGTCCGGATCATCAATCCGTGGCTCTTTATTGCATATATATATATATATATATATATATATATATATATATATATATATATATATATATATATATATATATAAGAAGTAAACGCACCAGATATTCTATCCAGGCTCATTCGAGTTCGAGTTCGACGCATATATATATTATCGAACTCGGATTCGATTGAGCCTGGATATAATATCCAGTGTATTTACAGCTTATATATATATATACATATATATAAATATTTACATTTCTGTCAGGCCTGCAATTTATTTCGTGACCATTTACCGCTTATATATATATATATTTACATTCATGTCTGCCTTGGAGTTTACTTCGTGGCCTTTTACTGCTTATATATATATATATATATATATATATATATATATATATATATATATATATATATATATATATATATATATATATATCTTTTATACAAATATCTGGTTTAACTGCTTTTTAATCTTTCAACCTGCGGGCTAGATTTGCCTCAATTTGGCTACTTCTAACTTTAACCAGTTCAAAGTGACTAAACTGGAACCGTTGAAGCTAGAATGGTTTAGATTTACTCAAATCTAGTTCTTTTTCTAGCTTTTGTACATATTGCTTTTTCATATGAGCCTAGGAATCATGTGATCACAGATTTAGTTTCTGAATCTAGATTCGGTTCCCATGATTGACACTTTGTAGCTGCAACCAGTTGGGCATGAGAGTCAAATCTTCGATATATACATGTCGGATCTTTTCAAACCTGTTTTTTTCAAACAAATCTCACCTAAAATGAGAACACCAAAAGACAAGAACAGAAAGGGACAAATAAAAATTTCGACGTCGACAGGTGGCGACTCTGCTGGGGCTCTAGTAAAAGGGATTAAGCCGCTATTCAAGATTTTCAAAAACTTTTATTTGCTTATGTGTGAATACTGCATTTATATTGAATGGTTGTATACTAATGCTTTATTTACCGCACTTTAGTGCTACACACTGGATCTGCCTGTGATATTAGTGCTTCATACATGCCATCATTTCCATACGGTGAGAGGCGATGTATGTGAATGCATGTTATGTGATTCCTCCACGAGGAGGCTAACCCGTCGGTGTTTGATTATTAGACTCAAGGGAGACTAATTCCACGAGGCTGAGGAAAGGCACCACCCAGATTCGCTCCAGTTGAAAGATCGGATTAACTTCCCATCTAGTATATTACGATGATCTGGGGACCTTCATGCCAAAAATCTGCGAGAGTAGCCTAAGATAGGTTTGCCTCTGCTAAACTAAACGCGAAGGGAAGTCTCTTCATACCTTCCCCTTTTAATTACCTGTAATTTCATTTCCATGTCAATCTCAATATAATGGAAAATATAAAGGAGTATGTAAATATGCATTCCTTTTTCATATCTAGACCTGTCATTGTTATCCTGTCATCAAAACGACTGACATCCATTTTGCAGGAGAACATTAAAATACTCCTAAAAAAACGGATACATTGCATAGCATTTCCCTGTTTTCCCATACTAAACTACATAGTCTTTTTTTAGGGAAACGATTGGTCACGTTACCCGTTCAAAGTCCAAAAAGGCACTAAGCCCATAGTCAGACATGGCCTCAAGTGCCCCATTTAATCCTACTCCTGTCTCTCTTGAGGAGTTGGATGGATTGTGGAATCAAATAACAGAGTTAGTTGTTCTCCTGAAAGAACTAAACAAATTAACTCAGTGTCCACAAATACCCATCCAAATAGAATCCTTTGCACAAGGAGGAATCCAGGGTCAGGACAGGGAAGTCCCAGTACCTGAGTCTTAGACTGAGAAGTCCAACAAAACCCCTGAAATCACCCATCTTAAAGAAGATCAAGACACCGGTGATATTCGGAAGAAGGTTCTACAAATGGAAGAGACCATTCGGTCCATCAAAGGGATTGGAACACACGAAAGTGTTTCCTATTCAGACTTTGTGTCTTCCCCGGGGTTCATTATCCAGAGAAATTCAAGACTCCCGATTTTGAGAAATACGATGGATTGGGATATCTTTACACTCATTTAAAAGTGTTCATTGGAGAACTCGGATCCTACGTCGAGAATGAAAAGCTGAGAATGCAACTATTTTAGAAATGTCTAACTGAAGAAGCCAGGGCATAGTACACCAGATTGGATATCCAAAATACACAGATGGGAGGAGTTAGCCCATGTTTTCCTCAGTCAATACAACTTTCAAACTCAGATGGCTCCAGATATGTATCAAATTACAAAAGTCAAGAAGCAAGTCAATGAGTCATTCAGAGAGTATGCCTTAAGATGGGGGCGTTTGGTTGCTCAAGTAATCCCATCCATGATAGAAACTGAGATTGTGATGACCTTCACAGATATTCAAGAAGCTCCATTTTATGAGAGGGTCCTAGCTAGAATTGGAAAACCATTCTCAGAAATGATCAAGCACGGTGAAATGGCAGAGATGGCGTTGAAATCTGGGAAGATTCAAGACCTCGCCGCTTTAAAAGTCATAGCTGAGCATATCCAATCTGGAAGTTATGGAAACAACCCCCGGATGGTCCATAAGAAGAAAGAGGAGGATGTTTCCTTGATACTGCAAGGATAAACTCAAAAAGGTAATCAAAACTTGCCTATTCAAAGGAGAAACTATTCCCCTTTTCAAGCACAATCCTCAAATCCTCCCTTGCCGAAGAGTGGAGAAGTTAGATGCTCAAGAGTGTTCACACCCTCAGGGGATTCACTCGAAAACATTTTCAAACTTTTGACAGCTCAGAAGAAAGTCACTCATCTCCTTCCACCAGCCAATTTATGCAGTAAATTTCACATCAAACATCTCAACTTCGTCATCAACCTTCCAAAGATGAATGGTGCTGTTAAAGTGGCTAACAAAAACATCAAAGAGATCATGCAAAAGATGTCCGCCAATTACAAAGGATGGCCTGACTTATTGCCTCTAACTCTGTTAGCCTATAGAACATCAATGTGCACTTCCACTAGGGCAACCCCCTACTCATTAACCTATAGGATGGAAGGAGTGCTCCCCATAGAGGTGTAAATGGAATCCCTCAGAGTATTGATAGACACTCAACTTGGTGAAGACTAATGGTTGCAAGACAGGTATCACCAATTATCTCTAATAGACGAAAGGCGAAGTGATGCTATTTTCCATGGTCAGTTATACCAACAAAGGATCGCCAGATCCTACAACAGAAAAGTCCGGCTACGGCAGTTCAAACAACATGACTTGGTTTTAAAGAAGATCATTGACAACCAAGATCGGTCTAAAGGAAAATTTGCCCCAAACTAGGAAGGCCCGTTTGTTGTCAAGGACGTATTGACAGGAGGTGCTCTCCGATTGCAAGAAATGGACAGCGATGAATTTCCATAGCTCATCAACTCGGACACCGTGAAACGGTACTATGTCTGAGGTTACCATCAAGCAAACATCCTGGTTTTGGATCACCAGATCCCCAGTCATTTCAGGTTTTCTAACCCTTCACTACATACAACCTTTCGTCACACTCATTTTCCCCATCTGGGACAAACACACTTTTCCAACTAGCAGCCTGGTTCCGAATCAGTAGATCCTTCACACAACTTTGCCTTCAAAACTTTTCACACTCACAGTTTTGTCCCATCAGGGATTAAAACTTTTCACACCTGCAGTTTGTCCTGTGCGTGGGATCAAACTTTACCCCTAGCAGTTTGTCCTGAACATGGGATCAAACTTTTCATTGGCTACAAACCGCCCTACACATGGGGCGAACTATGCCGACCTGATCTCCTTCACACACAGGAGTACAAAGGCAGCCATTTTATATGGTCCGATCGCAATAAAACAAAAACAACAAAAATATTTCTACACCCTTCTCACTACAAAAATAATAAACAAAAATATTTCTACACCCTTTTTCCACAAACAACGTTGAACCACTTACACCAAGTTCGAACTACGCTTACCTGATCTCCTCTTCAATAGGAGTACGTAGGCAGCAAATCATGGTTCGGTCTTACCCCTTACCGAAACACAAAAACTTGTCAACGGTACTGGGATCATCATTCAATCCACCACATTTCATCGGCTTCAGATAAAAGGGATGGAACTACCAGACCTCCCCATGTAAACGAGAGAATCGGCGACCATCTAAGCTGTGGTCGATTTCTCAAAGAGAAACACCAATCCATAAGAGATGAAATTAACTGGGCTCCCCCATACAAAGAAGTACTGGCGACCATCTGTGGTGCAGTCAACCTCAAAGAGGAAAGCCACACTCCTCTCCACATCTACATACAGAAACTAGTCCCAAGACACCAAAGATGGTAGGGAAAACACACAGATCAATGATCCATTCTGAAATATCCTGAGACATCTCAATGTCCATCCATCAAGGAGGAATTCAGAATACATCAAGATCACAAGCCCTGAAGAAATAGGTAAATATCAAGCAAGTAGCAATGCACCACTGAAAGGGAAGTGAATAAAAATATATTTCCCTGTGATATATAATGTTGTTTGATATATACAATATGAACTGTACATGACAAAATGGCTAAGCTAGTCTGTTCAGGAAAATACAAGCCCATCTACAAGTTAGTGTATATGCAAGCTATCAAGCCTAACATGGCATCCCTCTCAGAAGAGGGAGGTAACGCTGTGATCTCCTGTATAAGGGTCTCAATGCGAGCTAACAGATCTACAACTATCTGTAATGTGACACTGTGCTCAACAATATACGTACTCATCTCTGCAATGATGCCAGTAGTAAGGGACCTCACTGTGGTACTGTCTATAATGGCTACATCCCGGGCAGATATATCACTATCCCTCTCCACAATCATTGCATCTCTGGCTGATCTGGCCTCATCCCACTCAATGACAGCGGCATCTCTATGAGCTAATGCCTTATCTCTCTCTAACAGAGTAATGTCTCTCTCATCAAGAGCTGTCAACATCAAGGCCCTAGCCTGATCTCTCTCGAAGGTCATCAGATGAAAACTCTACTCTAAGTACTGTGCTAAATGTTGAATCATAGTAGCACTCGTACTAGGAGAATCTACAAGAGCTGTTGGCAACCCGGTGAATGGCTCCTCCTCACTGTGAGAATCAATGTTCTCCATGAGCTCTCCACCATCTGAATCAATCCCCGACACCGTGGATACTACCGTAGTTGATGAAGTCTCTATCTCCATCTCCATCCACGCAGAATAATCTGTCGAAGAGCCCGGATGGCTAACAGAAAACTCAGTATGCTCACGTTGATCCTAACAGGCATAAACCCTGGATCTATCCTCTACTTAAAAATTATGAGAAGCTAAAAGCTGACCTAACGTCCCCTCAAAAGGATGGATGTCCTGAAACTGGTTAAACTGTGACATCACAGCCAGTAGGTGGTAGGTAGTCATGCCCCTCAAACCAGCCAGAGGGAGATAATCCATACCAGGGGCATGAGTAATAAAACTGTAGGGTGAACTGAGCCATGTACATGGCAGAATATCAAATGGATCTCCAATCCCTGCCAAGAATACCGACCAGGATACAGCGTCTACACACTCTGCTGGCTGAAAAGAGTAAGACGTGGCTATCTTATGGGAAAAATAATACCCATGCCGTTGGAACGTGCCAATCGGTCTCAAGTGTGATATGAACCACACGTACAATAAGACCGAGCTGCTTGTAAATACCCCTGCACGGTAGGTGTGGCAAAACATGGCTGATATCAACGTCTCCGCCACAATCATTAGAATAATGGTCTGACCCTCCCGGAGATCTCTCACTGCCATGATAACACTGATGTCAAACTCATCCATATATTGTGACATGTATACATACACATCATGAGTATATCTACTCTGTCCCTATACTACTGATCCTCTAGCGTGGTGAAATCCCTAGAGTGCCGAGAATAGCTATCCAATGAGCCAAATCAGTCTATCAGAAAATGCTAAGAAAATAAATGGCTGGATGTAATCTCATCCTACACTACTCTATGCTGCAACCCAGCTATGGTCATGAACTGCTGGCACATATCTCCGATAGCCATCCGAGCGCAAGGTCTGTCTAAGGGCAAAGCTGTCAACCGCTCATACTCCTCCAGTGTAGGAGTCAACTCCTGGGTCCCAAACCGGAACAACCGCTCATGTGCTTTGGTAGGTTCCCCATCTTACGAGTCTGTGAATTGAAATAACCTAGCATATTTTCTGTACATGATGCCCCCAGTAATAATGCATAGCTAGGTGCTCCATCCGTTATATTGGTGAATAAATTGCTACATTGACGCATAAAGAATACAACAGATTTTTTCTCTTCTTTTTTCTCTTCCTCAACCCACCATGGTGTATAAAAGGCCTTTTTATCATCCTGATCTTTACTTTGAACGTGGCTACCAAGAGGGCATGAGTGTGTAAATTTCACTGAATTTTTTAACTCTGACTGAAAAGGTACTTGGGGTATTATACAAGTTGTTTAATGTTCTTCATTTTCCATACCCTCAGTTGTCTCCTCAATGTCCACTCCTTTAAGTTCATTCAGTGGCATGTACACTTCTGGCTCTCCATCAATTTCATCGTCCATGTCATAGCACCAATTGTTTGGAGTGCGATTGTTCAAGGCTTCGAACATTTGATCCATCTAATTCTGAAGATTTTGAATTGACCTTTCTTGCTCAATCATCTTCTCCTCAGTTGATGTACAAATTTGAACCACAAATCCTCCAATCTTGAATGGTCTTGTTCAGTTTCGAAATCCATGTATTGTGGACCATTCATTGAGGAGTTAATGAGTTGTTCCATCTGTCTATTAAGATTTTGGCTTGATAACTCCTGACTCATCATCATCTCTTCATGGTCTGCTATGCTTTTTGACATGAATTTCTTCAACTTTGAATTTTCCTCTTGTTGTATTGGAGGTAGATATGAGAAATCCGATGGATATGTTGGACTTAGAACACAGTCTTGGTCTTGATAATTATAACTCCATTCATAATCTGGGTGATACCCCCAACCTTGTTGATAATCAGGATAAACATCGTTGTTGAAGTAATCACCCCCAAATCACACTTGTCTAACCTTGATGTTGCACTGATAACTCAGATGCTTTCCATCACAATATTCACATGTAACTACTATATCTCGAGTGCGTTGGGCGGGAAGAATATCCAACCTCTCCGAAAGTGTTGCAAGTTGTGCTGACAATGTAGAAAATATATTGAGTCCCTTAGTGCTCGTGTCCCTTGGTTGAATCATATTTGCATAAGGCCATTGATAAGCAAAGTCACCCATGGTACCTGAGAAGAGAGAAATAAAAGAAAATAATTAAAACAACAAAAAAAATGTTTAAATTAAGACCAATTTGATTGAAATTAATGTTGGCAAAAATTTGTTAAACTAATTCCCCGGCAACGGCGCCAAAAACTTGTTGGTCATTTTATCGATCAATATATGTGTGCAAGTATACACGGTCAACAAGTAATAAAGAGTAAGTAAAGTATCGTTCCCACGGAGAATTAACTAATAAAGTTCACCAAGCATTAACCTGTAACCAGTTCAGTCTTATTTAAACGAATATTATTATATTTTATAGTTAAACTATTAATTTAAATAAATCTAACTATTCCTAGAGTGAGATTAGATAATGAAGACCTGATATCACAATTTCATCTATTGACTCATTTAAATCCATACACTGCATGTTAAGCTAAATTAATTATACCGGATTGTTAGTCGAGAACACGAAAGTGAAATATAGCCATCTCTCGATGTACCATACTCATATCACATATAATCCACAATTAATAGAATACACATGAACACCCGCATTACCTAAACCACTATATGTCTATGTGATTTACAAATAATTAGGGTTTAAGCCCAAGTTCTCATTTGACTACAAATGGCGCTTCGGTATATATCTATTCTAAGCACAAATCATACATCCTATCACAATGTAGAACATACAATCACAAGCTAATAAGATCAGATCTAAACCCATACTTCTTCTCTCGAGTCCATATGGATTATCACAGTAATTGATGGCCAATCAACTAAGCAAATAGCATGAATCTAATTAGACAATCCCATAGCAATTAATACGGCTAACAATGCAATATATCATAAATAACTAATCTATAGAATCCATTGTAATCTCATAATAGAATTTAAATCATAGTCGAATCAAATCTATCATTCACATATAGAATAAACATCGTAAGATATAATTATGGATCAAAGAGAAAATAAGAGTAGAGAATTGGAGTGCAAATCTGTTCTCCTGATCCAAAATGGAATCTCTGATGCTTTCCAATTGCTTCAAGTCTTCAATCTGATTCAATCTAGAAAGTACCTACACTAATCTCCTATTGAAAGTAAAGAGAGAAAGTAATATTATCTATGTGATCCCCCAAGGGGTGGAATATCCCTTACATACTGAAAATACGTCTAATATAAAAACCCTAATTCCACTCCCCTCTCAGTTACGCAAATTAAAATAAAGTCAGCAGCTTCAGTCAACGTCGTGCGCTGCCCTGCGCTGTCCCTTCGTAATCCTTGCGCAGGCGCCCGTGTGTAAAATAGGCTCTGTCCAGGTGCTTGCGCGGGCGCGCGTGTTGAAACCTGTATAGCCGTGCGACCGCGCAGCTTTTGTAGTTTGAATTCTCAGGGTCTGCTGCTGCTGCTGCTTCTGTGTCATTCTTGGTCCTTCCTTTGTCCATCCATGCTTAGTCTTCTGCTCCACTTGATCCTCATGCCACGCATATCCCAGCTTGTGCCTCGCTTCATGCGTCCATTCGCCTCGTGCCTTCTAATTCCACGAAATTAGGCCGTTTCCTGCACTTTTTCACCAAAAGGAGTTTTAAGTATATGCAATGAAAAATAACATGAAATGCAACTAAAAACACTAAAATGTACTTGAGATGGGCATAGTTCGCGTGAATTGGTATTCAATAAGTAGGTATAAAACCCACTTATCATATATATATATATATATGTATATATATATATATATATATATATATATATATATATATATATATATATATATATATATATATATATATCATCCGGTGCGTTTACCGCTTTTATATCAATATATATATTCTCAAACTTGACATAATGAAATGAGCCTGGATCGATATATATCCAGTGCGTTTATCGCTTATATATATATATATATATATATATATATATATATATATATATATATATATATATATACTTACTTTTAGTCCCGCCCGGAGGTTATTTCGTGGCGGTTGATTGCTTTTATTGTTTTATTTATACTTCGTCCCGCTTGGAGTTCACTTCGTGGCGGTTAATTGCTTTTATTGCTTTCTTTACATTTTTGATCCTCCATGGAGGTGCTTCGTAGTGGTTGTTCATTTATATATATATATATATATATATATATATATATATATATATATATATATATATATATATATATATATATATATTTACAGCTTTTATATATTTACATTTTTCAATCCCCCGTGGAGGTGCTTCGTGGTGGTTGATTGTCTGTATATATATATTATAGCTTTTATATATAACTGTTTACAGCTTTCATACAAACTACTACATCATGTGAGCCTAGGAATCATGTGATCACAGATTCAGTCCCCTGAATCTTGATTCGGTTCCCGTGATGGACATTTTTCAGCTGTACATGGCTTGTAAATTATTCACGGTGTTTGAATTTCCTTAGACCGCTCTTATGACCACAAGGAGTTCGGCACTGCTATATATATTATTTTCTTGAGGATGCCTCACATCTCGAAAATAAAAACAACTAAGCCGAACATTTAATAAAATGGAAGTATCAAAGGCCTCAATTACTATTGAGCATAAGGGTTTGAAAAAACCTCTTTTACACAATATCACTGCTATATTTTGTTAAAATTGAACTTTTATACAAAATTTAAACCCTTTGTATATAGGTGCAAACAAGGCATATCACTAGTTCCAGATAATTGCACATTGACCCACACACACACACACACATTCAGATAACAGTTTAATTGAAAAGTGGCGGTCACCGTGGTAACACGGATGTCGGGGGATGCCTAACACCTTCCCTCCGCATAATCAAGCCCACGGACCCTAACGAATCTTGGTTTCACAGACCAATTAAATAGTGTCACATCACTAGGTTAATGTGCAAACCTTTTCTCGGTTGAGTTGGTGCAACCATTTAAAAATAACAACTAGCGACTCTTATAGTCCAATCGTCGACATATACATGTCGGACCTTTTCACAACTTGTTTTTTTCAAACAAATATCACCTAACATGAGAACACCAAGAGGCAAGAACATAAAAGGGACAAATAAAAATCCTGACGTCGACAACGAATAAACGAGTTATGAACGTTAACGAACGTTAAACGAACGCATAATAGAAAATTTAAATAGTAAATTCATTGTTAACAGATTTAACGGTAAGGGAAAAATGCCTTACAGTTAATTATTAACCCAACTGTTTACATGATAAATATGAGGCATGTATATACTTAATAAACATGAAAAGACAATTCCTAAATAACATGTATATCGATGATCTTAGGAATGTAACGTTGTTTAAAAGTAATTAAATGAAGAATGTAAAGTGCGTGAACGTAAATCATGAATCGTATTCAAGTTTAACTCGCGTCCTAGAATTATATATTATGTAATAGATGTGCGTAGTACGGGAATGATAAGAAATGAAGGTAAAACCTATGTACGTACTATACGGAGTCCGATGTCGGTAATCTGAGAAGAATTTATATGAGTTAACGAATCAATTTGGGTTTCAACTACTAATGTTCTTAACCGATGGTTGTTGAGCGTTGGTTTAATGACATAGGAATGTTAATAAGCCATAATAAAGGATAAGTAACTCGAAGCGAATATTATTAATGAAATAAATTTAGTTAAGTTATAGAAGAGAATGAAGTTGGTAAAAGTAATTTGATTAGATTGTTTGGTAGCTAATTCTAGTATGTTATGTGAATATATCATCTAGAAACTGTAAAGACCAAGAACTGTTAAATTTAATTGAAGACGCTTGAAGGCAAGTTTACTTAACGATTGTCTAACCTTTGTTGTGAAACCCCCCAAAATAGGTCCACACGACCCATTCTGAGTCGCCAGATATGGCACTATAAAACATTAAATATAAACTTCATTTATACAACTGTTGAACTATCGTGCAGAGTACGACTACAGATAAGCTGTGAGTTTTAATACAAATATATATAACTCTTGTAGTGGCTTGACCACAAGACTTTACAATGATACCTTACATAAAGGTACAGTCAATAATTATTTTAGAAATTAAAATCTTTGGAAAATACTCAAGGAAACCTTCGTACATGGGAGGCCATGTGTCTAGGTTATGATAGATATCATATGTCCACAAAATTATCCTTGGTTGACCCAAAAGTCCCCAAAGAAAAACAAGAAGATTACTATCATCTTATTTCCAATGGTGAGTCTTCTCTTAACATATAATTATCTCCGTTGTCTCCAAGTGGAAATTATATTTCAACTAAACTCCAAGATCATATAGGTAGTGCTCATATATATACTCAGCAAGTGGATGTGCACAACCCTGTCTTATGATAACACGAGGTTGTATGTCATTAGACATCTTGTATGATAGCGGCAAAACACCCTTCCAAAGTTGGGTTCACCTTACCCTATTCGGTTCACCAAAATTAAATATCAAATGATGTATACAATACGACACACTTATCTAAAGTTCTCAACAAAATTATTTTCATATTATTTAGAGAGAACCTCAACAGTTATAGTCCACCGTTCTATTTCCCTGTTATCCCCGCTCGACCCGGCAACACTCTTATTACCTTAAAGGAATTGTGAAGCAAAAAGGGTGAGCACAACTAGCCCAATAAAGAATATCATGACTAAAGATAGTTTACATCATCAATAGTCTTCATCAGTAATAAATCAAAGATTTAGAACATATGGTAGATGATAAAACTTTTTAACCATAGTTGCAGCGGAACGAGTAATCTATTAAAAGTGTCAAATAGACCATAAGGTCTATTATCTTCTCCGTGTTAAAAGTCCACCAATAATGTTTTATCCCTATAACATCAATCAACAGTTCTTGCCCACAATCATATGAATAACTCATAATCATAATTGTGGTTCTAAATTCCTCTTCGAACCCAGGACGAAGATAATTTTCATCACCTATCTTCACCTGAAACATCAAAAATCATGGTTATACCAAATCACAATTCCTGCTCATAATCATACTAATAAATTTATTTTTGCACTACGGCCAAAGATATACAACTGTATTTTCGAAGAGTCAAGTAGAGCATGATATCTACTATCTTCTACGGATTAAAAGTGTATAATCAATATTTTATCGTTGAGACTCAGCTTAATAAATAATCCACATCATCGAATCATCCCTGCACTACGGCCAATGATATTTAGGTAATCATCAATGGTCATGATTATATCGAATAATCCCTGGTTATAATCATACCAATAACTGTTCATCAATGCATTACGGGCCAATGAGGACTTTTACCACATCATCTATAACATTACGGGTCATGATTATACCGAATGATCCCTGGTCATAATCATACCAATAAACAGTTCATCTATGCACATAAGCCAAAGATACTCATCATTCAATAGTTCATCTTTGCACGTAAGCCAAAGATATACAACTATAAATCCAATAATCAACAGTCCATCTTTGCACGTAAGCCAAAGATATACAACTGTAAAACCAATAATCAACAGTCCATCTTTGCACGTAAGCCAGACTTTGCACGTAAGCCAGAGATGACTTTCATCACAATATAAGCATGAGGATGATGATAATGACACAATAATTCAATAAAACAAGTTCAAGGATAAATTTTAATGATTTATAATTTAATTTATCCAGAAATCAGTAACGTCCAAATTGTCAACATGATACTGCTTTGTGGAGTAAAATTCAAGAATAATATTCATGTACTAAAAATAATTTGGACAGAAAAGAAATATATTTTTTAGGTAAATAGTACCCCGTGAATAATACCCCGTGAATAGTACTTCGGGAATAGTACTTCGTGAATAGTACCCCGACATAAAATGTACCTCAAATATCTAAGTGAATAATATTTGGGTGAATAGTAACCAATGCATAGTAACTCATGAATAGTACTCCAACATGAAAAGTGCCCCGAATACCCGAGTGAATAATACTAGAGTGAATAGTAACTCGTAAAAAAATACCAAAAAAATGATATTCCATGACGAGTACAAAAGAAATGATATCTCATACGAGTATAATAGAATATACAAAACTGCAAATGGATTTTTTTTATCCGCCATGCGGTAATCCACTTAGAGAGATCCTTTCCGCGATTTAATAAAGAATGAATACGGATGATCATTCACCATGCATGCGGTAATCCATATAAACAGGTTATTCCAACAGAATAATAAAGAATAGAATAATAGAAGAATTCACCAGGCATGCGATAGACCGCACAGACGGGTTATTCCAACAGATTAATAAATAATAGAACCAGGTCATGCGTAATCCGCACAGACATGATATTCCAACAGAATAATAAATAATGGAACCAGGTCATGCGTAATTCGCACAGACAGGATATTCCAACAGAATAATAAAAAATGAAACCAGGTCATGCGTAATCCGCACAGACAGGATATTCCAACAGAATAATAAAGAATGGAATAATAGAAAAATTTGACCATATATGCAGTATTTCGAATAGACAGGTTATTCCAACATAATAATAAAGAATGGAATAACAATAGCTCTCTTCATGAATATACGAAAGAAATAATACCCCTTAGTATAATAATAATATCCAATAACTCAGAAGAAAACTGAATACTGGAATAGTGAGGTAGCAGACTTCTCTTCTTCTTTCTATCTATAATTTCTTTCTATAATAATTGCTCTATAGCTTTAGTGAATTGGTGAGAAATGAAGGAAGAATGAGCTTCTATATATAGGAAAATATAGTTTCGATAATTGCACGTTTTGGGGCTCGAAATATTACAGTATAATACCATCCTCTTTATCTTCATTTTTAATTTAGTCCTGCAAGTATTATCAAACTTGCACCACCTCTCCTAATAGTAAATAATGTGAATCAATAGTTCAATCATGTGAATCAGTAGTTATAATCATATGAAAATATGAATTACAATATAGTACCTCCATCTATACCTCCATTTTTAACTTAGTCATGCAAGTATTATCAATCTTGCACCAATTCCCCTAATAGTACAAGAATGTGAATCAATAGTACACACATGTGAATAAATAGTTATAATCATGTGAATCAATAGCAATTAATTACTCATTTATCCGGTTAATTATCGGATTAGTCAATATAACCTCCATACATCAATTATTATCAAAATAGATGTCAATTTCCACTAACACTAATAATTCTAACACAATGAAACTATCAATTTCATCTTTAATCAACACAAACTTATTCATCATTAATATTATAAATCATAATATTTAACAACTAGGTCGTTCCCAGGAAAGAGGGGGCTTTCCGATAAGGATTTCTCTTTATTGGCGCGCAATTAGGTGACCAAACCTCTGCTTGACAGAACTTCTAGACATTGTCAATATTGTAAATAATAATATGAATAACTTTGTCGTCTCAAGTATTGATTTAAATATATAACATATTATGCATATGATACTGTGACAATAATTGAATCAATAATATGAGAGATATGATGCAGCAATTACTGTAGCAATAATTGAGTATAACTGAGTGACTTCTCACGTAAATATCAATAAACAATACCGTGTGCTACTATGCAACCAAGTGTATTACTGTACTTTTACTATCGGGTAGTTCAACTGTTTTAACGGTAACACTTTTGTCGTTATTTTTATAAAAATATAATTCTATCGTTTTCTTACTACGACAATACTTCTATTGTGGGGTCCACCAATGATTGTGCCGTTGTACGGATATTCCCTGACAAAAAGAATTTTTCCCGACCAAACGAATATTTTATAACAATTTATATACTTTGCAAAATTTTCACATATCACCCTTTACTTTAACCTTTTCTCAATTTAACCATTTATTAAACATAATAATTATAAGAAATTTGAATACTTTCATTTCATAATTTTGGGATCTCACAATCTCCCCTTCTTATGAAATTTTTCCCTCAAAATTTATGTACGTACCTGGTATTCGAAGATATGAGAATACCTTGCTTTCTTTTCGAATTGTACCTTCCCGATTATTTTCTCTGTATCATGTTTTCCCATTGCTCATATCCTATATTTCAGATATCATTCTAAAATATATCTTCAAAACAAAGGTCAATTGACATATCACAAATTGTCAACTTATTAAATAAAAATTTCGGCTTAGGTAAGTCACACACTAAAGAAGTATATTACTTGTCTCTCCCCTCCTAGTTCTAGACTCATATCTCCGCCAGCGACCATATCCCTAAGCTCTGATACCATTTGTGACGCCCCCAAAATAGGTCCACACGACCCATTCTGAGTCTCCAGATATCGCACTATAAAAATTAAATATAAACTTCATTTATACAACTGTTGAACTGTCGTGCAGAGTATGACAATAGATAAGCTGTGAGTTTTAATATAATTATATATAACTCTCGTGGTGCCTTGACCACAAGACCTTACAATGGTACCTTACATAAAAGTATAGTCAATAATTGTTTTAGAAATTAAAATCTTCGGAAAATACTCAAGGAAACCTTCGTACATAGGAGGCCATGCGTCTAGGTTATGATAGATATCATATGTCCATAGAGTTATCCTTGGTTGACCCAAAAGTTCCTAAAGAAAAATAAGAAGATTACTATCATCTTCTTTCCAATGGTGAGTCTTCTCTTAACATATAATTATCTCTGTTGTCTCCAAGTGGAAATTATATTTCAACTAAACTCCAAGATCATATAGGTAGTGCTCATATATATACTCAGCAAGTGGATGTGCACAACCCTGTTTTATGATAACACGAGGTTGTATGTCATTAGACATCTTGTATGATAACGGCAAAACACCCTTCCAAAGTTGGGTTCATCTTACCCTATTCGGTTCACCAAAATTAAATATCAAATGATGTATACAATACGACACACTTATCTAAAGTTCTCAACAAAATTATTTTCATACTATTTAGGGAGTACCTCAACAGCTATAGACCACCGTTCTATTCCCCTGTTATCCCCGTTCGACCCGGCAACACTCTTATTACCTGAAAGGAATTGTGAAGCAAAAAGGGTGAGCACAACTAGCCCAGTAAGAAATATCCTGACTAAAGATAATTTACATCATCAATAGCCTTCATCAGTAATAAATCAGAGATTTATAACTTATGGTAGATGATAAAACTTTTCAACCATAGTTACAGCGGAACGAGCAATC
Organism: Panax notoginseng; assembly: GCA_016801055.1. Lineage (NCBI taxonomy): Eukaryota > Viridiplantae > Streptophyta > Magnoliopsida > Apiales > Araliaceae > Panax > Panax notoginseng. The sequence goes on along the minus strand of CM029023.1, from coordinate 59,670,566 downwards.
CATTAAAAGAGTCAAACAGACCATAAGGTCTATTATCTTCTCCATTTTAAAAGTCCACCAACAATATTTTATCCCTGTAACATCAATCAACAGTTCCTGTCCACAATCATATGAATAACTCATAATCATAATTATGGTTCTAAATTCCTCTTCGCACCCAAGACGAAGATAATTTTGATCACCTATCTTCACTTGAAACATCAAAAATCATGGTTATACCAAATCACAATTCCTGCTCATAATCATACTAATAAATTTAACTTTGCACTACGGCCAAAGATATACAACTGTATTTTAGAAGAGTCAAGTAGAGCATGATATCTACTATCTTCTACGGATTAAAAGTGTATAATTAATATTTTATCACTGAGACTCAGCTTAATAAATAATCCACATCATCGAATCATCCCTGCACTACGACCAAGGATATTCATGTAATCATCAATGGTCATGATTATACCGAATAATCCCCGGTTATAATCATACCAATAACTGTCCATCAATGCACTACGAGCCAATGAGGACTTTTCCCACGTCATCTATAACATTACAGGTCATGATTATACCGAATGATCTCTGGTCATAATCATACCAATAAACAGTTTATCTATGCACATAAGCCAAAGATACTCATCAATCAATAGTTTATCTTTGGACGTAAGCCAAAGATATACAACTATAAAACCAATAAAAAATAGTTCATCTTTGCACGTAAATCAAAGATGACTTTCATCACAATATAAGCATGAGGATGATGACAATGACATAATAATTCAATAAAATAAGTTCAAGGATAAATTTTAAAAATTTATAATTTAATTTTTTTAGAAATCAATAACATCCAAATTGTCAACATGACACTGCTTTGTGGAGTAAAATTCAAGAATAATATTCATGTACCAAAAATAATTTGGACAGAAAAGAAATATATTTTTCTGGTAAATAGTACCCCGTGAATAGTATCCCGTTAATAGTACTTCGAGAATAGTACCTCGTGAATAGTATCCCGACATAAAAAGTATCCCAAATACCCGAGTGAATAATATTCGGGTGAATAATAATTTGGGAGAATAGTAACCCGTGAATAGTAACTCGTGAATAGTACTATGACATGAAAAGTGGCCCGAATACTCGAGTGAATATTACTAGAGTGAATAGTAATCAGGTGAATAGTAACCCGTGAATAGTAACTCGTAAAAAAATACCAAAGAAAATGATATTTCATGACGAGTACAAAAGAAATGATATCTCATACGAGTATAATAGAATATACGAAACTGCAAATGAATTTTTTTTATCCGCCATGCGGTAATCTACTTAGACAGATCATTTCCACAATTTAATAAAGAATGAATACGAAGGATCATTCACTATGTATGCGATAATCCACATAGACAGGTTATTCTAACAGAATAATAAAGAATGGGATAACAAAAGAATTCACCAGGCATGCGATAGACCACATAGACATGTTATTCCAATAGATTAATAAATAATGGAACCAAGTCATGCATAATCTGTACAAACAAGATATTCCAACAGAATAATAAATAACGGAACCAGGTCATGCGTAATCCACACAGACAGGATATTCTAACAGAATAATATAGAATGAAACCAGGTTATGCGTAATCTGCACAGACATGATATTCCAACAGAATAATAAATAATGGAATAACAGAAAAATTTTACCATGTATGCAGTACTTCGCATAGACATGTTATTCCAACATAATAATAAAGAATTGAATAACAATAGCTCTCTTCATGAATATACGAAAGAAATAATACCCCTTACTATAATAATAATATCCCTTACCTCAGAAGACAATTGGATACTAGAATAGTGAGGTAGCAGACTTCTCTTCTTCTTTCTCTTTATAATTTCTCACTATAATGATTGCTCTATAGCTTTAGTGAATTAGTGAGAAATGAAGGAAGAATGAGCTTCTATTTATATGACAGCATAGTTTCGATAATTGCACGTTTTGGGGCTCTAAATATTACAGTATAATACCTTCCTCTTTTTCTTCATTTTTAATTCAGTCATGCAAGTATTATCAAACTTGCACCACCTCTCCTAATTGTAAATAATGTGAATCAATAGTTCAATCATGTGAATCAATAGTTATAATCATGTGAAAATATGAATTACAATATAGTACATCCATCTGTACCTCCATTTTTAACTTAGTCATGCAAGTATTATCAATCTTGCACCAACTCTCCTAATAGTACAAGAATGTGAATTAATAGTATACACATGTGAACAAATAGTTATAATCATGTGAATCAATAGTAATTAATTGCTCATTTATCTGGTTAATTACCCGATTGGTCAATATAACCTCCAGACATCAATTATTATCAAAATAGATGTCAATTTTCACTAACACTAATAATTCTAACATAGTGGAACTATCAATTTCATCTTTAATCAACACGAACTTATTCATCATTAATATTATAATGCACAATATTTAACAACCAGGTAGTTCATAAGAAAGAGGGGGCTTTCCGATAAGGATTTCTCCTTATTAGCGTACAATTAGGTAACCAAACCTCTACTTGACAAAACTTCTAGACATTGTCAATATTGCAAATAATAATATAAATAACTTTGTCATCTCAATTATTGATTTAAATATATAACATATTATGCAGATGATACTATGACAATAATTAAATCAATAATATGAGAGATATGATGCAACAATTACTGTAGCAATAATTGAGTATAACTGAGTGACTTCTCACGTAAGCATCAATAATCAATACCGTGTGCTACTATGCAATCACGCGTATTATTGTACTTTTACTACCAGGTAGTTCAACTGTTTTAACGGTAACACTTTCGCCTTTATTTTTATAAAAAGATAATTCTGTCGTTTTCTTACTACGACAATACTTCCATTGTGGGGTCCACTAATGATTGTGCCGTCGTACGGATATTCCCTTACAAAAAGAATATTTTCCGATCAAACGAATATTTTATAACAACTTGCATACTTTGCAAAATTTTTATATATCACCCTTAACTTTAACCTTTTCTCAATTTAACCATTTACTAAACATAATAATAATAAGAAATTTGAATACTTTCATTTCATAATTTTGGGATCTCACAATCTCCCCTCCTTATAAAATTTTTCCCTCAAAATTTACGTACGTACCTGGTATTCGAAGAGATGAGAATACCTTACTTTCTTTTCGAATTGTACCTTCCCGATTATTTTCTCTGTATCATGTTTTCCCATTGCTCATATCCTATATTTCAGATATCATTCTAGAATATATCTTCAAAACAAAGGTCAATTGACATATCACAAATTGTCAACTTATTAAATAAAAATTTTGGCTTAGGTAAGTCACACACTAAAGAAGTATATTACTTGTCTCTCCCCTCCTAGTTCTAGACTCATATCTCCGCCAGCGACCATATCCCTAAGCTCTGATACCATTTGTGACGCCCCCAAAATAGGTCCACACGAACCATTCTGAGTCTCCAGATATCGCACTATAAAAATCAAATATAAACTTCATTTATACAACTGTTGAACTGTCGTGCAGAGTACGACAATAGATAAGCTGTGAGTTTTAATATAATTATATATAACTCTCGTGGTGCCTTGACCACAAGACCTTACAATGGTACCTTACATAAAAGTATAGTCAATAATTGTTTTAGAAATTAAAATCTTCGGAAAATACTCAAGGAAACCTTCGTACATAGGAGGCCATGCGTCTAGGTTATGATAGATATCATATGTCCATAGAGTTATCCTTGGTTGACCTAAAAGTTCCTAAAGAAAAATAAGAAGATTACTATCATCTTCTTTCCAATGGTGAGTCTTCTCTTAACATATAATTATCTCTATTGTCTCCAAGTGGAAATTATATTTCAACTAAACTCCAAGATCATATAGGTAGTGCTCATATATATACTCAGCAAGTGGATGTGCACAACCCTGTTTTATGATAACACGAGGTTGTATGTCATTAGACATCTTGTATGATAACGGCAAAACACCCTTCCAAAGTTGGGTTCACCTTACCCTATCGGTTCACCAAAATTAAACATCAAATGACGTATACAATACGACACACTTATCTAAAGTTCTCAACAAAATTATTTTCATACTATTTAGGAAGAACCTCAACAGCTATAGACCACCGTTCTGTTCCCCTGCTATCTCCGCTTGACCCGGCAACACTCTTATTACTTGAAAGGAATTGTGAAGCAAAAAGGGTGAGCACAACTAGCCCAATAAAGAATATCATGACTAAAGATAATTTACATCATTAATAACCTTCATCAGTAATAAATCAGAGATTTAGAACATATGATAGATGATAAAACTTTTCAACCATAGTTGTAGCGGAACGAGCAATCTATTAAAAGAGTCAAATAGACCATAAGGTCTATTACCTTCTCCAAGTTAAAAGTCCACCAACAATGTTTTATCCCTGTAACATCAATCAACAGTTCCTGTCCACAATCATATGAATAACTCATAATCATAATTGTGATTATAAATTCCTCTTCGCACCTAGGACGAAGATAATTTTCATCACTTATCTTCACCTGAAACATCAAAAATCATGGTTATACCAAATCATAATTTTTTCTCATAATCATACTAATAAATTCATCTTTGCACTACGGCCAAAGATATACAACTGTATTTTAGAAGAGTTAAGTAGAGCATGATATCTACTATCTTCTACGGATTAAAAGTGTATAATCAATATTTTATCGCTGAGACTCAGCTTAATAAATAATCCACATCATCGAATCATCCCTGCACTACGGCCAAGGATATTCATGTAATCATCAATGGTCATGATTATACCGAATAATCCCTGGTTATAATCATACCAATAATTGTCCATCAATACACTACGGGCCAATGAGGACTTTTACCACATCATCTATAACATTACGGGTCATGATTATACCGAATGATCCCTGGTCATAATCATACCAATAAACAGTTCATCTATGTACATAAGCCAAAGATACTTTTCAATCAATAGTTCATCTTTTCACGTAAGCCAAATATATACAACTGTAAAACCAATAATTAACAATCCATTTTTGCACGTAAGCCAAAGATATACAACTATAAAACCAATAATCAACTGTCCATCTTTGCACGTAAGCCAAAGAAGACTTTCATCACAATATAAGCATGAGGATGATGACAATGACATAATAATTTAATAAAACAAGTTCAAGGATAAATTTTAAAGATTTAGAATTTAATTTATCCAGAAATCAATAACGTCTAAATTGTCAATATGATACTGCTTTGTGGAGTAAAATTCAAGAATAATATTCATGTACCAAAAATAATTTGGACAGAAAAGAAATATATTTTTCGAATAAATAGTATCCCGTGAATAGTACCCCATGAATAGTACTTCAGGAATATTACCTCGTGAATAGTACTCCGACATGAAAAGTACCCCAAATACCCGACTGAATAATATTCAGGTGAATAGTAATTTAGATGAATAGTAACTCGTGAATAGTACTCTGACATGAAAAGTGTCCCGAATATCCTAGTGAATAGTAATTGGGTGAATAGTAACCTGTGAATAGTAACTCGTAAAAAAAATACCCAAGAAAATGATATTTCATGACGAGTGCAAAAGAAATGATATCTCATACGAGTATAATAGAATATACGAAACTGTAAATGGATTTTTTTTATCCGCTATGCGGTAATCAACTTAGACAGATCATTTTCACAATTTAATAAAGAATGAATACGAAGGATCATTCACCATGCATACGGTAATCCACATAGACAGGTTATTCCAACAGAATAATAAGGAATGAAATAATAGAAGAATTCACCATGCATGCGATAGACCGCACAGACAGGTTATTCCAACAGTTTAATAAATAATGGAACCAGGTCATGCGTAATCCGCACAGATAGGATATTCCAACAGAATAATAAAGAATGAAACTAGGTCATGCGTAATCAGCACAGACAGGATATTGCAACAAAATAATAAATAATAGAATAACAGAAGAATTTCACCACGTATGCAGTACTTCTCATAGACATGTTATTTCAACATAATAATAAAGAATGGAATAACAATAGCTCTCTTCATTAATATACGAAAGAAATAATACCCCTTACTAAAACAATAATATCCCTTACCTCATAAGAAAACTGGATACTGGAATAGTGAGGTAGCAAACTTCTCTTCTTCTTTCTCTCTATAATTTCTCTCTATAATAATTGTTCTATAGCTTTAGTGAATTGGTGAGAAATGAAGGAAGAATGAGCTTCTATTTATAGGAAAATATAGTTTTGATAATTACACGTTTTCGGGCTCGAAATATTATAGTATAATACCTTTCTCTTTTTCTTCATTTTTAATTTAGTCCTGCAAGTATTATCAAACTTGCACCACCTCTCCCAATAGTAAATAATGTGAATCAATAGTTCAATCATGTGAATCGATAGTTATAATCATGTGAAAATACGAATTACAGTATAGTACATCCATCTATACCTCCATTTTTAACTTAGTCATGCAAGTATTATAAATCTTGCACCAACTCCCCTAATAGAACAAGAATGTGAATCAATAGTACACACATGTGAACAAATAGTTATAATCATGAGAATTAATAGCTATTAATTACTCATTTATTTGGTTAATTACCCGATTGGTCAATATAACCTCCAAACATCAATTATTATCAAAATAGATGTCGATTTCCACTAACACTAATAATTTTAACACAATGGAACTATCAATTTTATCCTTAATCAATACGAACTTATTCATTATTAATATTATAATTCATAATATTTAACAACCAGATCGTTCCCAAGAAAGATGGGGCTTTCTGATAAGGATTTCTCCTTATTGGCGCGCAATTAGGTGACCAAACCTCTCCTTGACAGAACTTCTAGACATTGTCAATATTGTAAATAATTATATGAATAACTTTACCCTCTCAATTATTGATTTAAATATATAACATATGATGCAGATAATACCGTGACAATAATTAAATCAATAATATGAGAGATATGATGCAGCAATTACTGTAGTAATAATTGAGTATAACTGAGTGACTTCTCACGTAAGCATCAATAATCAATACCGTGTGTTACTATGCAACCACGCGTATTACTGTACTTTTACTACCGGGTTGTTCAACAGTTTTTACGGTAACACTTTCTCCATTATTTTTATAAAAAGATAATTCTGACGTTTTCTTACTACGACAATACTTCCATTGTGGGGTCCATCAATGATTGTGCCATCGTATAGATATTCCCCGACAAAAAGAATATTTTCCGACCAAACGAATATTTTATAACAACTTGTATACTTAGCAAAATTTTCACATATCACCCTTAACTTTAACCTTTTCTCAATTAAACCACTTACTAAACATAATAATTATAAGAAATTTGAATACTTTCATTTCATAATTTTGGGATCTCACATTTGTGTTAGCCAAGTTTCTGTGATTCATGTTATAATATGCATAAATTTTTTTACGAAAGTGTCGATGACAGTTTTAACTCGGCTAGACAAATCGTAAGAGTTTGATTGATTTGTTTACAATTCTTTTGATATAATATTGATAACACTATCCTAATCCAATTGTTTGGTACGGATTCAAAGGTAAGCCTAAGTATGAATAAACAAAAGTATTTTACATTGATTATTCGATGGGAACGTGAGGTTGCCAAAACTTAAACGTAGATACATTGAACGGATGAGTGTTAATTAACATAGAGTACTATAGGTTGATCACCTAGAAGTGCTCATAAGATATATCGGACTTACGGACTTAGGACCGAGTTGTCCTTTTTCATGAATGAAAATTAAAAAGAGAATGTTCATGGTCTTTTGACCTACTCAGAATTCCTAAGTTACTGTATTTACTTTGGAATTGTTTTATAAGAATTAAAAGTGCTATTTCAATGTTTCATAGTACTTCATAACTATTTGTTCAGTTAGTGAAGATTAATCATATAATTCTCGATGTGGTATTTGTATTATATATTGCTAGACTTGCTAAGCTAGTTATGCTCAATTCTTGCTTGAATTATATAATTACAGCTAAGGCCGAGCGAATCAAGGGTTCCAATAAGGATAAAGGCAAAGCTAAGATGGATAAGTAGTTTATCATGTAATAGACTAGTATATTTGTATTAATTATACTATGACAAATGAAGAATGTATTTGGTTACAGAACCTAGAAAAGGATTTATTACTATTGTAATAAGAATATAGTAAATACACTCATTTTTATATTGTTTCGATGGAATGAATGTATAATTAGTAGTACCGTGTAGCACCATATCCGTGGTTTGAAAGTACCCGAATTTGGGGGCGTCATAGGTTAGTATCAAAGCGTTAGGTTATCAAACTTAAGGGGGAAAGAACCTTAGGCTAATAACCTCATTAGTAAAATGAGAAATGGGAAACAAATGAATTCTAGTAGAATTTGTTAATTGAGTATTGAGGAAACTCATTACCAAAAGAAATAAAAGATGGAAATTAACCTTAAATAAACTAAATGTAATTTGTACTTATATTATTGTGTATTATGTACTAATCAACATGTTATATGTTATTGTAGATGTCCATCGATAGCTTTATGTTTAGGGATATACACGTGGTGAGTGAAGAGTTAGTAAACATGATTGAGCCAGCACTAGTGTCAGTGGCGGAGGTACCAAAGGTGAATATAGATGAGTCCGAACCAGAGGAGGACTATCCAGATGGGGACTTGGAAAACATGGGATCGACATCATATTTTAATGTGGTGGTTGATGTGGATGAGGATACGGAGGTAGCATCATTTTATACGGTGATACCTACACTGGAGCCGAGACCCCCAGAGGCAATGAGGGCATTATATCTTGCGGTGCTTGACTAGAATGTGCAACTGCACACTGTTGTTCAGAACCCGAGGGAGGAGGTTGGTGACCTCTATGAAGCCAAAGAGTCTGCAGAAGCAGATTTTGAGATAGAGCATGATGAGAAGGTGCTCATGAAGGATAAGGCAATAGATTTTAAGAATGAGGCCGTTGAGCTTCGTAAAGAACTGGGGGAGAGGACCCAGAAGATAGCACAGATGTCTTACATCCATGAGAGTGCTCATGAGGATTTCAAGCTAAAAATTACTTATTATTCCATTGAGTCGGGGCAAACTCGTCATATTATTAGTCGGGATATTATGTCGATTATTGCGAATCAGAAGCACGAGAATGCGGTTATGCAGTATTAGTAGTAGATAGAGAAAGCCTAGATCGGTAGATATTTTGTAGTGACGTAAAACCCTATTTTATATAATTAAAGGGTAGTCTTTTTGTAAATCCCAATTTTAGTGAAATTCAATCGAGGGATAGAAATGTATTAGCTCTGGCTATGGAATCAATTTGTAAATAGTTTGAATTGTGAAGAAGCATATTAATATAATGAGGTTTTTATCAAATGTGCTTTATTGTGATATGAATTGTTGTTTAATGAATAATAACAAAGTAAACAAGAATGAATAAATAATAACAAAACTTTACTTATTTAATCAGAAGAATGCCGCCAAGAAGAAGATAAAGCAATCAGGAAGCTGAATCCCATAATGATAACCAAGGGGGTCAGAACAATCCTATGCAGGAGTTCATTAATTTATTAATGGCTGCATTTAATCAAGCTAGGGGTAGAGCACCCGTAGTTCACGGGGTAGCTAGAACGACTACCTTTAAGGAATTTAAAAGTGTAGGTCCGTCGGAGTTCAAAGGAACTACGAACCCTAGTGAGTCCCAGACATGTGTGAGAGAAATTGAGAAGGCGTTTGTAATCGCAAATGTCAAGGAGGTGAAAAAGACTTCTTTTTGCGACCTTTATAATGAATAGAGAAGCCAACTTCTGGTGGGAGGCTCACCAGGGTGGGGCTAGAATCGATGCTGTTACGTGGGAATTGTTCAAGAAGGTTTTTTATGAGAACTATTTTCCTACAAGCATGCAGGGGAGGATGTAGATTAACTTCTTAGAACTTAAGCAAGGGGACATAACGGTTCCATAGTATGCGGCCAAGTTAAATTAATTGGCTAGATTTGCTCCACATCAAGTGGACACCGAGGAGATGAATGCTCATAGGTTTGAGCAGGGACTGAAACCCTGGCTCTATAACAGGATTTCTATATTTCAGAGTGCTTTGTATGGAACCATTCTGAAGAAGATAATTATTGTTGAGGGTGGTAGTGAGGCTTTAAGCCAATACCATAAAGAGAGAAAGAATAAAAGCAAATGAGACGGAGTATCCAAGGTAGAGGGAGCTGGTGGCAGTGGAAGTGTGCCCAAGAGGAAGGGTTTTAACTTCGGGAATATTGGAGAAAAATAAGAGGATCCTAAGCGTAGGATCGAATCATGCAAGACATGCGAAAAGGTTCATCTAGGAGTTTGTCTTAAGGGGAAGTCAATTTATTATAACTGTGGGCAGGAGGGTCATATATCACCCAATTGTCCTAACCCTAAGAAGAACCAGGGGTGTTTTTTATGTAGGTCGGTGGACCACATGGTAAGAAATTACCCAAGGAAGGGGTCGGAGGGTAGCAATGGTGCCAGTAGTGGTAAGTTAGCCATTACTGGGCCAACACCATCGGGTAGACCGACGACCCGTACTTTTAATATAACTGTCCAAGATACGATTGCATCAACGAATGTAGTAGCAGGTATTATTCTAGTCAATGAAATAAATGCTTATATATTGTTTGATTCGGGTGCTACTTGTTCTTTTATAGCATGTGAATTTGCTAAGCGTTTAGGTTTATTTTTTGGAAAGATTAGAAATACCTTTAAACATTAAGGTAGCGAACAAAGAGATAATTCCCGTTGAACACATTCATATAAATTGTTGCGTAGATATTAGAGGTAACAAATTATCAGTAGATCTTATACCGATAAGGTTGGGAGAATTTGATACAATTCTCGGTATGGATTGGTTGATTAACCATAGAGCTATAATAGATTGTCAAAGAAAAAGTGTGAACCTTCGAATTTCTAAGAAACCCAAGTTAGTGTTCTACGGTAGTAAAACACCAGGACACTCTTGTTGTCTAACAATGACATAAGCTAGGAAGATGTTGAGGAAGGGTGTATTGGGTATATGTGCCACATTGTTAATTCCCAGAGATTGGAAGTAGGAGCATCATTGGATCAGATACTTATAGTACAAGAATTCACGGATGTATTTCCAGATGAGTTACCAAGTCTTTCGCCGGATAAAGAGGTTGAATTTGTGATTGATGTGCTATCGGGTACGACACCAGTTTCTAGGGCACCATATCGGATGGCGCCGATAGAGATGAAAGAGTTAATGGTTCAGTTACAAGAATTATTAGATAAGAAGTACATTCAACCGAGTGTTTCTCCATGGGAAGCACTGGTATTGTTTGTAAAGAAGAAGGATGGATCGTTACAGCTCTGTATCGACTATCGTGAGTTGAACAAGTTAATGATTAAGAATAAATACCCATTGCCCAGGATCGATGATCTATTTGATCAGTTGAAAGGGGAAAAGTATTTTTCTAAGATAAATTTACGTACGGGGTACCATTAGCTAAAAGTGAGGAAGGAGGATGTACCTAAGACGGCGTCCAGGACTCGTTATGGTGATTACGAGTTTTTGGTTATGTCGTTTGGGTTGACTAATGCGCTAATCGCATTTATGGATATGATGAACAAAGTTTTCAAATAATATTTGGACAAGTTTGTCGTAGTGTTCATTGATGATATTCTAGTCTATTCCAAGATGCCAGAAGATCATGCTAAACATTTGAGGATAGTGTTGGAAACACTATGGAAGGAAAAGTTGTATGCTAAATTCACTAAGAGTGAATTTTGGCTTGAAAGAGTGTAGTTTTTAGGACATGTTATTGATAAAGATGGCATTTCAGTGGATCTAGCAAAGGTAGAAGCAGTTAATAATTGGGAACAACCAAAAACACCAACCGAGGTTCGAAGTTTTCTAGGGTTAGCGGGATACTATCGAAGGTTCATCTAGGATTTTTCTAAAATAGCTACTCCGTTGACGAATTTGACGAGGAAGTCTGTAAAGTATGTGTGGACTGAGAAGTGTGAGAACAGTTTTCAAGAACTAAAAAGGAGGTTAAGTGAGGCACCTTTATTATCATTACCAAATTATACGGGGAATTTTATAGTTTATAGCGATGCTTCGCATAGAGGACTAGGTTTCGTGCTCATTCAGCATGGCAAAGTCGTTGCGTATACGTCACACCAGTTAAAGGATTATGAGAAGGTCTATCCTACTCATGACCTAGAATTGGCAGCAGTAGTTTTTACATTAATGATATGGAGGCATTATCTATACGAGGAGAAGTGTAAGATATACACAGACCATAAAAGTCTAAAATATATCTTCACACAGAAGGAGTTGAATATGAGGCAGAGAAGGTGGTTAGAATTGATAAAAGATTACGATTGTGATATCTTATATCATCCGGGGAAAGTAAACGTGGTGGCCGATGCTTTAAGTAGGAAGGGTCGGGAAAAGTTATCAAAGGTTAACGACTCAGAATGAGTTAGTAACGGAGATGGCAAGAATGGAGCTAGAAGTCAAGTTGCCAAGTGAATCGGTGGAGATGTTATTTACAATAGATACTCGACCAACGATAGTGGAACGAATTAAGGAAGTATAACTAAGTAACGAGGAGTGCGAACGAATGAGGAAGATAATGGAGGATGAAGAGAAGACTAAGTATAGCCTAGTAAGGAGGGGTTACTTCATTTTGAAGTAAGAATTTCGGTTCCGGATGATTCTAAGATAAAAGAAGAGATAATGGGAGAGGCCCAAAGTTTGAGGTACTCAATACATCTAGGTAGTACCAAGATGTATCAAGACCTTCGACAGAACTTCTGGTGGCCAAACATGAAGAGAAAGATATCAAAATATGTTAGTAAGTGCTTAACTTGTCAGAAAGTTAAGGCAGAACACCAACGATCGAGTGGATTATTGCAATCGAAAGAGATTCCAGAGTGGAAGTGAGAGCATATCATGAAGGACTTTGTGGTGGGACTTCCGACAACGAGGAAGGGATACGATGCTATCTGGGTAATAGTAGATCGTTTGACGAGATTGGCTCACTTTCTGCCGATAGGAGTTACGTATAATCTAGAGCAGTTGACTAAACTTTATGTTAAAGAAATCATTTCAAGACATGGAGTACCTATTTTGAATGTGTCAGATCGTGATCCACGATTCACATTGAATTTTTAGAGAAGTTTGCAAGAGCAAATGGGAATGCAGTTGAGGTTGAGTACAACATATCATCCTCAAACTGATGGAAAAAGTGATCGGACAATTCAAACGTTAGAAGATATATTAAGATCTTGCTTTATGGATTTCAAGGGGAGATAGGACAAACATCTACCTTTGGTGGAATTCACTTACAATAATAGTTATCACGCTAGTATAGGCATGCCACATTACGAAGTGTTATATAGGAGGAAGTGCAGAACTCCACTGTGCTGGGATGAAGTAGGAGAACGTCGTATGTTGGGACCTAAAATGGTACAACAAACGGCAAACCTTGTGAAGTTAATACGTATTCGATTAGTAGCAGGTCAAGATAGACAGAAGAAGTTTGCGGATCCTCACCGTAAGAAGAGGGAGTTTGAGGTTGGTTAATATGTCTTTCTGAAGGTGTCACCTTGGAAAGGGAAGATACGTTTTGGAAAGAAAGGGAAGTTAAGTCCAAGGTTTATACGTCCTTTTGAAATTTTAAGGAGGGTAGGAGAGGTAGCTTACGAAGTTGCTTTACCTCCAGAGATGGAACGAATACATAATGTGTTTCACGTGTCAGTATTGCGTCCTTATAAACCAGACTACAAACACGTAATAGCGTATGAATCTATCCAAGTAGAAAAAGACTTAACGTATGAAGAAATTCCAATTCAGATTGTTGATAGGAAGGAACAAGTCTTAAGGAATATGATAATACATTCGGTGAAGGTAATTTGGAAGAAGCACAATGCCGAAGAAGCAACGTGGGAACTCGAGAGTAAAATGAAGGAAAATTTTCCCCATTTGTTTAAGTAATTGTATCTAGATTTTGGGGACAAAATTTTTATAAGGGGGGAAGAGTGTAATGCCCGAGGAAAATCGGAATTTGTATGTGAATTAACTTTTTATTTAATTATTTGAATTAAATGAATTTACTTGTTTATTTACATAAGTAAACTGTTTAAAGGTCGTTCTATGACTTATAATGTGCGGATGTGGTTAGGATTCTGGTTATGTGCTAGGATTAATTGTTTTAAATTTCCAAGATGAAAATAAAAGTTTTCTGAGAAATTTCTGTAAAAAGACTATTCATCCGTTACTGCTCGAGAATAAATTTTAAATTTCTGAGAAACGCGTAATGATAGAATTCTAAGACGAAATAGAATATCTAATAATATTTCAATTATGGCAAATGAAGTTTTCGCCTGTGGACTTAAAACCTATGTGTTAGGAAAATGAGTTTCGAGAATTAAATGATTATGTATAATAAGTATAGTTATTATACGTGAGAAATACGAGTATGATACTAGTTATTATATGAGTATAGTATGAAGGTTTTTGCGATGTATAATACGAACATCGTATGAGGTATATACGAAGAGAATACTAGAATTATACGAGTAGAATACGATTAGTTCTTAATGGACTTTAGTAATTGAACTTAGACTTTGCCAAGCTCAGCATTAAATTAAATCAAGCCCAAGATAGGCCCGATATGAATTAATTCTAATCCAAAACCAAGAAACAAAATTATGGATCGAACCTATGGATCACTGGATGGATAAAACCCATGGGGCAACCCATGTGGGTCTCCTAAAAGGGCATGTGGGTCGGCCACTTAGTGCCCAAGAAAGGTAGATAACTTGGTGGGGAAGAATTGAATAGTAAGGAGGTGGCCAATTAACCTTTTTGCCCTCCACTTGGTTATCTATATAAGAAAGCCTATGTTGGTTCATTTGTGAGTTAACCAACATTGATCAATATATTGAGAGAGAGAAGAACAATAACAAGTAATCAAGAGGAATCAAAGCAAAGTATTCAAGCTTAAGTGAAGAACGCGAAGAACACTAAGGTAACAATACGTAAACTTTAGTCTTTGATTAATTTCTATTTATTTTTTATAGAGACGTATGAATTGGTGGAACATGTCTCTTTCGGAGTAATAAGGATGACTATTAGTGAATTAAAACATTAATAAGCCATATATAAATGAAGAGTATAAGAAATTAATTAAGCTTTAATCAAAGGAAACCATTAAAATGTTGAATTGGTTGTTGATGGATAAATTGAAAACCATCAAGTATAAGTTATATGCATATTGCTTAGTTAGGTTATAGATAATTGACCAATGGATTGATTCCATTTGGTTTGATGTATAAATATCGAGTAACGAAGTTATGGCGACATTTACAAGATTAGACAATAATCGTCGAAATCGTAAAATTCTCAGATAAGTAGTCAAAAGTCACCGTTTAACTCGGAAACCTTAGTTTTCGATGACGTATCATAGAACAACAGGTTTTAAGAGTCGTGGACTCAAGAATGGTTGAATTCTGACTTAAAATGAATAAACGAGGTATGAACGGTAACGAACGTTAAATGAAGTAAATTTATTGTCAATTTATTTAAAAACTACTCCTATCCAAATGAAATCAAATTATGGAAGATATGTGAGATAACGGCTTTTGAATGAGCCAATTCCGACTTATAACGATCAAGTTACGAGCCCGGACAGAACTAAAATGAAAAAAACTTAAAAAAATTTCAAAAGCTCAAGGCCGGTGCCACAACGCCTCCCAAGTCTAAGAAAGTGGCGCCGCAGCGCCGTAACGGGGGAGAAGGTACTGGAGAGTTGCACTGCAGCGCAACTTATGTACTTGAAACTGGCGCCGCAGCACTGGTAAGGGAAAAATGTCTAACAGTTAATTATTAACCCAACTATTTACATGATAACTATGAGGCATGTATATACTTAATAAACATGAAAAGACAATTCCTAAATAACATGTATAGCGACGATCTTAGGAATTTAATGTTGTTTAAAAGTAATTAAAATTAAGAATGTAAAGTGCGAGAACGTAAATCATTAATCGTATTCAAGTTTAACACACGTCCTAGAATTATACATTATGTAATAGATGTGCGTAGTACGGGAATGATTAGAAATGAAGGTAAAACCTATGTACGTACTATACGGAGTTCGATGTCAGTAATCCGAGAAGAATTTATATGAGTTAACGAATCAATTTGGGTTTCAACTACTATTATTCTTAACCAATGGTTGTTGAGTGTTGGTTTAATGACATAAGAATGTTAATAAGCCATAATGAAGGATAAGTAACTCGAAGCGAATATTATTAATGAAATAAATTCAGTTAAGTTATAGAAAAGAATGAAGTTGGTAAAAATAATGTGATTAGATTGTTTGGTAGCTAATTCTAGTATGCTATGTGAATATATTATGTAGAAACTGTAAAGACCAAGAATTGTTAAATTTTAATTGAAGACGCTTAAAGGAAAGTTTCCTTAACGCTTGTCTAACCTTTGTGTTAGCCAAGTTTCTATAATTCATGTTATAATATGCATGAATTATTTTACGAAAGAGTCGATCTCAGTTTTAACTCGGCTAGACAAATCTTAAGAGTTTGATTGATTTATTTATGAGCGTTTGACGGCTTTGCCCTTAGACAGACCTTGCGCTCATATGGCTGTCAGAGATATGCGTCGACAGTTCATGACCCTCACCGGGTTACAGCGTAGAGTAGTAGAGGATGAGATTACATCCGGCCATATAGTGCCCCAGCGCTTCCTGATAGACAGATTTGGCTCGGTGGACAGCTATGCACGATATTCTGGGGATTTCACCACACCAAAGGATCAGGGGCATTCGACTAGGGTGGATTTACTCGTGATGTGCATGGTGGCGTATGTGTACATGCCACGGTATATGGACGAGATGGACATAGGTGTCATCATGGCAGTGAGAGCTCTGAGGGAGGGCCAAACCATCATCCCGATGATTGTGGCGAAGACGTTGAGGTCGGCCATGTTTTGCAGTATCTACCCTATATGGGTATTTACAGGCAGTTTGGTCATGTTATACGTGTGGTTTATGTCACACTTGAGAACGATTGACACTTTTCGTCGACACGACTACTGCTTTACCTATGATATAGCTATGTCTTACTCTTTTCAGCCATCAGAGTGTACAGACGCTATGTCTTGGTTGGTCTTCTAGGCAGGGATCAGAGATCCGTTTGGCATCTTGCCGTGTTTAGGGCTCAGCTCACCCTATAGCTTCATTACTCACGCTCTGGGCCTGGATTATCTCCCTCTGGCTGGTTTGAGGGACATGACTACCTACCACCCATTGGTCGCGATGTCACAGTTTGACCAGTTCTGGACTTTCATCCTTTTGATGGGGCGTTAGGTCAGCGTTTAGCTTGTCGCCACTTATCAACAGAGGATCGATCCCGAGTGTATATTTGTTGTGATCAACGTGAGATAGCTGCTTTTTTTGTTAGCCATCCAGGTTGTTCGCCAGAGTATCCTGCGTGGATGGAGATAGAGACTTCATCGACTGCGGCAGTATTCAAAGTGCCGAGTATTGATTCTGATGGTGGAGAGCCCATGGAGGACGTTGATTCCCACACCGAGGAGGAGCCATTCACTAGGTTGTCAGCAGCTCTTTTAGATTCTCTCAGTACTAGCACTGTCGTGATCCAGCATTCAGCACAACACTTCGAGCAGAGTCTTTATCTAATGACCTTCGAGAGAGATCAGGCTAGAGCCATGATGTTGTCCGCTCTTGATGGGAGAGATATCGCTCTATTAGAGAGAGACGATGCCTCAACACATAGAGATACCGCTATTAAGGAGCGGGATGAGGCCAGATCAGCCAGAGATATCGTGATAGTTGAGCAGGATGTCGCTATATCTACCCGGGATGTATCTGTTACAGATAGTACCATAGTGAGGTCCCTTACTACTAACATGATCGCAAAGATGAGCACGTATATTGATGAGCTCTGAGTCACCATGCAGATGGCTGTAGATCTGTTAGCTCTTGTGGATACCTTTTTACAGGAGACCACAGCGTTACCTCCTTTTTCTGAGAGAGATGCCATGTTGGGCTTGATAGCTCGCATATACACTGATTTGTAGATGGGCTTGTATTTTCCTGTACAGACTAGCTTAGCCATTTTGTCATGTATAGTTCATATTGTATATATAACAACATTATATATAGTAGGGAAATATATTTTTTAATCACTTCCCTTTTAAGTATGCCTTGTTGCTTGCTTGATATTTGCATGTTTCTTCAGGGCTTGTGATCTAGAAGTATTCTGAATTCCTCCTTGATGGATAGACATTGAGTTGTCTTAGGATATTTCAGAATGGGTCGTTGATATGTGTGTTTTCCCTACAATTTTTGGTGTCTTGGGACTGGTTTCTATATGGAGATGTGGAGAGGAGTGTGACTTTCCTCTCCGAGATCGACCGCACCACAGATGGTCGCCATTACTCCTATTTAAGAGGAGCCCAGTTAGTTCCATCTCTTATGGACATGTGTTTCTCTTTGAGGAACAACCGCGGCTTAGATGGTCGCCGATCCTCCCATTTAGGGGGATGTCAAGTAGTTCCATCCCTTTTGTCTGAAACCGATGAAATATGACTAATTGAATATTTATCCCAGTACCGCTGATACGTGTTTGCATTTTGGTAGTGGGTTAAACTGAACCATGACAGGCTGCCTACGTAATATTGTTGAAGAGGAGATCAGGTCTGCGTAGTTCAAACCTGGTGTAAGAGGTTCAACGCTGTATGTGTTAAAAAGGGTGTAGAGATATTTTTGTTGTTTTTGTTTTTGTAAGGAAAATGGTGTAGAAATGTTTTTGTTGTTTTTGTTTTATTGCGATCGGACCATATAAAATATGGCTGCCTATATACTCCCGTGTATCAAGGAGATCAGGTCGGCGTAGTTCGCCCCATGTTCAGGACGGTTTACAGCTAATGAAAAGTTTGATCCCATGTTCAGAACAAATTGTCGGTGAGAAAGTTTAATCCCATGTACAGGACAAACTGCGGGTGTGAAAAATCTTATCCCTAGTGGGGTAAAACTACGTGTGTAAAAGGTTTAATCCCTGGTGGGATAACCAGAGTTGAGTAACGGTTCAAAACCAAGTGAAGAGAAGGATCTAGCGATCCACAACCAGGCTGTTGGTTAGAAAATGTGTGTTTGTCCTTAATGGGGCAGATGAGTGTGAAGAAACGTTGTATGTAGTGAAGGGTTAGAAAACCTGAAATGACTGGGGATCTGGTGATCTAAAATCAGGATGTTTGCTTGATGGTAACCTCAGATATAGTACCGTTTCACGGTGTCTAAGTTGATAAGCTGCAAATATTCATCGCCATCCATTTCCTGTAATCTGAGAGCACCTCCTGTCAATACCTCCTTGACAACAAACGGGCCTTCCCAGTTCAGGGTGAATTTTCCCTTAGACTGATCTTGGTTGTCAATGATCTTCATCAAAACCAAGTCGTGTTGTTTAAACTATCGTAGCTGGACTTTTCTGTTGTTGGACCTAGCGATCCTTTGTTGATATAACTGACCGTGGAAGATTGCAGCGGCACACCTTTCGTCTATTAGAGACAATTGGTGATACCTATATTGTACCCATTGGTCTTCGTCTAGCTGAGCGTCTATCAACACTCTGAGGAATTCTATTTCCACTTCTATGGGGAGAACTGCTTCCATCCCATAGGTTAATGCGTAGGGGGTTGCCCCAGTAGAAGTGCGCATTGATGTTCTGTAGGCTAACAACTTTAGAGGCAATAAGTCAGGCCACCCTTTGTGGTTAGCGGACATCTTCTACATGATCTTCTTGATGTTTTTGTTAGCCGCTTCTATAGCACCATTCATCTTTGGACGGTAGATAACGGAGTTGAGATATTTGCTGTGGAATTTACTGCACAACTCCTCCATCATTTTGTTATTGAGGTTCTTAGCATTGTTTGATACAATTACCTCTGGTTGTCCATATCGAAAAATGACATTATTTCTGATGAAAGCAATGATGACTTCTTTGGTAACCCTGGGGAAGGAGGCTGCTTCTACCCACATGGTGAAGTAGTCAATCACGGTGAAGATAAATCGATGCCCATTACTGGCTTTGGGATTTATGGGCCCGATCACGTCCATTCCCCACATTGAGAAGGGCCACGGCGAACTTATATTTTGGAGCTCCCTCGGAGGGGCGTGGATAACATTCTCATGAATTTAGCACTGATAACATCTCCTGACGTGGTCTTCACAGTCAGCCTTGAGAGAAAGCTAATAATGCCCTATTCTGAGGATTTTCTTTACAAGTAGACGACCGCACATGTGTGGGCCACATACTCCACCATGGATCTCATCCATGAGTCTTGGTCCTTGTCCAGACATCTGAGAAAACCTAATCATGTATCTCTTTTATAGAGTGCATCCCCGCTCAGGTAGAATTTTATAGCCAGTCGATGGATCCGCCTTCTTTCAGTCAGGCTTGCCTCAGCGGGTGTAGATCCATCTTGTAAGTACTCCTTGATATGCTAATACCAAGGGTGTTAGATGGGAGGAAGCTCATCCGATACTTCTCCAATGTAATTCCCATAGGCTGGAGCCTTTTGTTGGGCAAATGTGAGGGTTGGCATGTCATCCTTGTCGTGTATGTTGATCAAGGAGGCCAAGGTTGCTAGTGCATCCGTAAAATCATTCATATTCTAAAGAATGTGGAGGAAGGATATTTCTTCAAACTTCGAAGCCATCTATAGAACTTGTCGATCGTAAGGCAACAAATGTAGACCTTTGGTGGGCAAGTTTTAGCCCCATGATACAGTCTTCATACTTAGCTGTATTGTTGGTGTTGACAAACTGCAATTTGACGGCGACGGGATGCTTCTCCCCCGTAATAGATACTAGAACTGCTCCAGCCCCAGAACCTTCCATATTTATAGCTCCATCAAAATACATCTTCCATGTTTGGCGTGCATTGTACTGATGGTGTTGCTGAATTACCATTACCCCTTCATCAGAGAAGTATGTTTCCAAGGGTTTGAAATCCCCTGAAGGTGCGGCGGCCAGTTGATCCGCAATTCCTTGTCCTTTAATGAACTTTTGCATCACGTAGACGATGTCAAATTGCTGTAGGATCAACTGCCATCTGGACAGTCTACAATTCAACATGGGTTTACTAAACACGTACTTGAGAGGATCCATACAGGATATGAGATGGGTTGTGTGACCATGGAGGTAATGCTGTAACCTCATGGAAACCCATGCTAAAGCACAACAAGTCTTCTCAATCAGAATGTACTTGTGTTCACTGCTGCTGAATCTTTTGCTGAGGTAGTAGATAGCTCGCTCTTGGCCTCTATCGTCTTTCTGTCCCAGCATGCAACCCATGGCATTGTCATTAATGGACAGGTACATGAACAGGGGAACATCATCCCTGGGTGGTACAAAAATAGGAGCTTTGACTAGCTACTCTTTGATTGTAAGGAAGGCCTTCTGGCACTCATCATTCCATTTCATGGAGGAGTTCTTCCTTAACAACTTGAAAATAGGCTCACAAGTTGCTGTGAGTTGGGTGATGAACCTGCTAATGAAGTTGATTCTTCCCAAAAATCCTCGTATCTCCTTCTCTGTCTGAGGAATGGGCATTTCCGTGATGGCCTAGATTTTGGTGGGATCTAGCTCAATCCCCTTGTGGCTGACTAGGAATCCTAGCAACCTGCCCTATTTAATGCCAAAGGCGCACTTGGCTGGATTCAACTTCAAGTTGTACTTACGCAACCTGTTGAAGAGCTTTTGGAGATGGTCTAGGTGGTCTTCCTCCCTCCGGGACTTGACAATGATGTCATCCAAATAGATCTCTATCTCCTTATACATTAGATCATGGAAAAGAGCCATCATGGCTCGCTAGTAGTTAGCTTCGGCATTGACGAGGCCGAATGACAACCGTTAATAACAAAAGGTTCCCCAAGGCATGATGAATGCAGTTTTTTCACGATCCTCCTCAGCAACCATAATTTGATGGTACCCTGCGAAGCAGTCAGCAAAGGAGTGCATGTCGTGTTGAGCAGTATTGTCAATGAGAATGTGGATAAATGCCACGAGAAAGCTATCTTTAAGGCAAGCTTTATTCAGATCCTGGTAATTCACATAAACTCGCACCTTTCCTCCTGGTTTAGGCACGGGGACTATGTTTGATAACCATTCAGGGTATGTAGACACCATGATGATGGCTGCTTGAAATTATTTCAGAATTTCCTCTTTAACCTTTAAACTCCACTCAGGTTTTAATCGCCTGAGCTTCTACCTGACTGGCTTGAATCCCTCTTTGATGGGGAGGCGATGAATGATAATGTCAGTGGACAAACCCACCATGTCTTCATGAGACCATGCAAACACATCCTGGAATTGGGTTAATTGTATAACCATGTCATTCCTTTGGTTTGGTGTGAGTTCTGAACCAATCTGGATTAGCTTAGGGCTTTCCAAAGTTTCGAGATTGAACGAAGTGGTTTGATCAAGGTTGGGTTTGGGTTTGTCTTCGACCCATTATTTGATCTCCCGAGGTATCTCAATGTCCTCTTGTATTTCCATCAAGTCTGAGTCTAACTTTTCATCAAAGTTACAATCCTTGTGGAGAAAAGGCTCTTTATCAGCAAGTATAGGCACATCTAAATTCAGAGTCCTAAAAAAAGTATGCTTTCACTTAATATATATGAAACTGTTCAATCATACAAAGTGTTAGCATGTACTGACAAAACATCCGCTAATACTGTACAGAAAAGTAATCAGTTATTATTATCTACAGGGCAGAAATACAGGGCAGAAGGAGTTTCTGCCCGTTTTACAATTGTCGACCAATGAAAGGAGTGTTGCTCCAATTGTCAAGGGTGAAGTCCTGATGGACTGCAGTGATGGAGGGGCTTCTATCGTCCTCTTTCTCCCAAATGATGACCATTACATCTGGGCAGTCATCGTTTGGGGTGTATCTATTTGTATGTTCATCATGGACAATGATGCGTTTGTTTGACATCATCCGGGTGATGTCCTATTTACGTCTCCATTCCTCTTCTTCTATTTTTGGATTTGGAACTAGGACTTCTTTTCCCTTTACCGGTATCGGCTTGGGAAATAACATGGCCATTACATGGGCCATCACCTTTACCGGAGACCGTACAGGCTTAGGAACTGTAGGTGGAAATAATCACCGTGTGGCTAAAGCTAAAGGAATCTGGTTGTGCTTATGAGGATTCCTGCGACTGGAACTAGCAGTATAGCCTAGTTCGGCTGTCCCTGTTTGACTGGGACATTGAATGGGACGCATGATGCCCTGATTATCTTTGCCCAACCCTTGTCCAGGTTCATAACCCAAAGATATCATTTCTTGAGTGGCCGACATTACTTTGGCAGAAATTTGGGGTATGAGAGGTGGCACCCCAATAGGATGGTAGTTAGTGTTGCTCACCTCCAGGGCATAAAAATTGACTGGCTCAACTTCTGAATTGAAGCTGATGAGTGGTATGTCACATTATTTAGGACATTCTGGCTCAGCGTTGACAATGACTATGCTGTTGTTGATAATGTATTTAAGTTGTTGGTGAAGAGTGGAGGGGACTGCCCCGGCCATGTGAATTCATGGTCTTCCCAAAAGCAGGTTGTATCCTGTATCTATTTTGAGAATGTGAAAAGACACGCAGAATGTATGTGGAGCAATCTCCACTGATAGTTTAATCTCTCTGACAGAGTTTCGTTGGGATCCATCAAAAGCTTTAATAACCGTATAGCTGTTTCGGATCCGATGGAGATTGATGTTCATCTTCACCAAAGTGGCATAAGGACAGATATTCAGAGATGAACCTCTATCTATCAAGACCCCCCCAACATATATCTGGAGGACAATACTACAATGTGCAACGGCTTGCAATGATCGATCCCTTCGAGAGGTATATCGTCATCATTAAAAGATATCACATTGTTGTTGAAAGTGTGATCTACCAGATGCTAGAATTTCTCAACATCTACTGACTTAGGCAGTTGGGCTTCATCCAAAACCCTGAGCAAGACCTTCCTGTGATCTTCAGAAGAGAAAACTAAGTCCAGTATGGAAACTTGAAGTGAAGCTTCTCTTAAGCTTAAAACCACCTTGGCTTCATTATGGCCTATAGTACGGAGAAATTCTTCCACTTTCCCCATGGGAATCTTCCCCTTTGACTTGATGGTAGAATTCATCACCTGTTGGGGAAGATACAGTGGATTATCCTTCGACACTATAGTAGTTATGTGCGATGTGGATCCTTCAACCCCTCCATAATTCCATGGAACTTTCTGTAGGCTGACAACATGATACTGTGGTCTGAATGGCAAGATAATTGGCTTTGGTGCAGCCACTTTCAAAGGATTGTCAACCCCCTTGAGTTAAATTGGTTGGATTATATGTGAGGGAGTAGCTGAATCTGTCTCAGAAGATATAACTGGTCCAACTTCCTTCCACTTCGTAGGAAACACATCCTCACTCTCCAGTACTACAACATCATCGTCTGCCATCTGCAGGACACCGCTGTCAATTAAATTCTGAATAAGGTGGCAGAGTGCCCAACATTCTTCTGTGTTGTGATCGCAAGATTGGGAGTGATATTGGCACACCCGATTGAAATCAAACAGTCTTGAACGCGGACTGATTGGAGGTAGCAGATTTATGATTCTTCCTTCATTTATCAGCATCAGCAATATTTCTTCCACTGGTTGGCCTAGGTATATAAATTCCCTTTTGTGGGCAAAATCCCGAAGGGCTTTAGCACTTGCTCTTTTTGTAATTTTATCCTTTAGTGTTTCATTTTCTAGAGTATGCGGTGAAGTGTTCGTAACAAGAGGAAGGAGATTGGCATGCTCCTGACTAAATTATTGGCGTGTGACTTGGTGCTGATGGACCACCAATTCTGCTAATTGGTTAAGTTGCTCACGAAGAGCATTCATTTTCTGTTCCATTTTAAACTGGAACTTTGCATAGTCCCACTTGTCAGCACCATCCTTGCTGGCCTAGGATGATCCACCATTAAAATTAGAACTTTGTCCATTGCTCCAATTAATCATATTGACCTCTTCTTCTTTATGTTGAGGAAGAGGATTGTCTTGCACATGTGGTTTATCGGGCTTGGTGACCACGATCTTATCGCTATCGATCAAATCCTGGATCTTTTGTTTCAAGGCCCAACAATCTTAAGTATCATGTCCCGGTGTCCCGGTATGATAAGCACACTTTCGAGTAGCATTGAAACCCCTCCCATTCGGGTTGGCTGGTGGAAGAAGATGAATAATTTTCTTCTGAATGGTCAGAAGATTGAGAATGTTCTTGAGTGAGTCCCCCAGGGGTGTGAACACTCGAGTGTGTCTGACTTCTCAACCTTTAGGTAATGGAGGGTTTGAAGACTATACTTGAAAGGGAGTGTAATTTCTCCTTTGGATAGGCATATTTTGACTGCCTTTTTAACCTTGCAGTATCAAGGAAACATCCTCCTCTTTCTTTTTATGGACCCTCCAGGGTTGTTTCGATAATTTTCGGACTGGATGTGTTCTGCAACAACTTTGAGGGTAGCTAGGTCTTGAATTTTTCCTGACTTTAATCCCATCTTAGCCATCTCCCCATGCTTAATCATTTCAGAGAATGGTTTGCCAATACTAGCTAACACCCTCTCATAGAAAGGAACTTCTTGTATGTCTATAAAGGTCATAACCATTTCTGACTTATTCGTAGAGGGAACAACTTGAGCAGCAAGGCGCCTCCACCTTTGAGCATACTATCTGGAAAGACTCATTGGTTTGCTTCTTGACTTTAGTAATTTGGTACCGGTCAGGGGTCATCTGAGACTAGAAGCTGTACTGAGTGAGGAAGTCATGAGCTAGCTCCTCCCAGCTATGGATCTTTGAATTGTCTAATCTGGTATACCATGATCGGGCTTCTCTAGTTAGACTTTTCTAGAAGAGATGCATTCTGAGCTTCTCGTCCTCGGCATAAGCTCCGAGTTCTCCAATAAACACCTTCAAATGTGTGTAAGGATCTCCTAACTCGTCATACTTTTTAAAGTCAGGAGTCTTGAACTTCTCAGGATAATGCACACCAGGGAATATACAAAGGTCTGCATATGAAACACTCCCATGTGCTCCAATCCCTTTGATAGAATGAATGGACTCTTCCATTTGAAGGACCTTCTTTCTGATATCACCGGTGTCTAGATCTTCTTTGAGATGGGTGGCATCATGAATTTTGTTGGTTGTATCGAACTGAAGCTCAGGTACTGGACTGACTTTATCCTGACCTTGGGTTCCTCCTTGTGAAGAGGGTTCAACATGTACGAGTATCCTTGTACCCTGAGTAGATTGGTATAGTTCTTTAAGCAAAATAACCAAATTTGTGATTTGTTTACTTAATCTGTCGAATTCTTCACGGGAGACAGGATTAAGATTAGCCTGGTTAGATGAAGACATAATTGGCTGTAGGCTCGTGGCCTTTTTGGACTTTGACCGGGTAATAGGTTTGATTGCTTCCCTGCGAAAAACTAACGTAGTTTAGTTTCAGGGAATGTATAAATGATTACATTCTATATGATGTATCCATTTTAGGAGTATTATCCTACAACACGGATGTTAGCTGTTTGTAATACAGGATAGCATGTTAATACTTTGTAAATATGCATGTGCATATATTTCTTCATATTTCCCATTACATTGAGATTGATATGGAATGAAATTACAAGTAAATGAAATTACGAGTAATTTAAAATGGGAAAGTATGAAGAGACTTTTCTCCGCGTTTGGTTTATCAGAGGTTGACCTATCTTAGGCTACTCTCGCGGCTTTTGGACATGAAGGTTCCCAAATCATCGCAATTTACTCGACGGGAAGTTAATATGGTCATTTAACTTGAGCAAATTTGGGTGGTGCCTTTCTTGAGCCCCGTTAGAATTAGTCTTCCTACGAGTCCAGTAATTAAACACCGACAGGATAGCCTCCTGATGGAGGAACCACATAACATACATTCACATACAACGTGTCTCACCGTTTATGAAAATTATGACATGTACGAAGCAATAATATCACAAGCAAATATAGTGTAAAGCATTAAGTACAGTAAGTAAATGCATTCGTACACATCCATCAAATGTAAATGCAATCATCCATACACAAGCATATAATAGTTTTGAGAAGCTTGTAATAGCGGCTTAAGTCCTCTTACTGGAGTCCCCAGCAGAGTCGCCACCTGTCGACGTCGGGATTTTAATTGTTCCTTTTCTATTTTTGTTCTTTTGTGTTCTCATGTTAGGTGAGCTTTGTTTGAAAAAACATGTTATAAAAAGGTCCGACATTTATATGTCGACGATTTGACTGTAAGAGTCTCTGGTTGGTTTTTTAAATGGTTGTACCAACACAACCGAGAAAAGGTTTGCACATTGACCTAGTGATGTGACACTGCTTAACGGGTCTGTAAAACCTAGATTCATTAGGGTTCGAGGACTTGCTTATGAGGAGGGAAGGTGTTAAGCACCCCCCGACATCTGTGTTGCCACGATTACCGCCACTTTTCAAGAAACTGTTATATGAATGTGTGTGTGTGGGTCAATGTGCAGTTATTTTGAAGTAGTGCTATGCCTCGTTTGCACCTATATACAAAGGGTTTGAATTTATATAAAAATTCAATTTTAAACAATATATAGCAGTGATGTTTTGTAAAAAGAGATTTTTCAAACCCTTATGCTCAATAGTAATTGAGGCCTTTGATACTTCTATTCTATTATGTGTTCGGCTTGTTTGCTTTTATTTTCGAGATGCGAAACATCTTCGCGAAAATAATGTACAAAGCAATGCCGAACTCCTTGTGGGCATGAGAACCATCTAAGGAAATTCAAACACCATGAATAATTTACAGGCTGCTTATACCTGAAAATGTCAATCACGGGAACCAAATCTAGATTCAATAGACTGAATCTGTGATCACATGATTCCTAGGCTCACATGATGCCGCAATTCATATGAAAGCAGTAAGCAGTTAAATATATAAATGTTGTAAATATATATATATATATATATATATATATATATATATATATATATATATATATATATATATATATATATATACAAACTTGATTAACCACCACGAAGCACCTCCATGGGGGATTGGAAATGTAAATATATAAAAGCGGTAAATATATATATATATATAGACATGATCAACCACCACGAAGCACCTCCATGGGGGATCAGAAATGTAAATATATAAAAGCGGTAAATATATAAATATATATATATAGGGAGAGAGAGAGACATGATCAGCCACCAAGCGGTAAATGCACATGATATATATCGATCCCGGCTCGGTTTATCATTTCAGCGATTTGTCGCTATATATATATATATATATATATATATAAAAGCAGTAAACGCACCAGATGTTAAATCCAGGCTCAATCAAACAGAGTTTGATAGCAACAACATATATATAAGCAGTAAACGCTCCGGATGTAAATCCAGTCTCATCGAACAAAGTTCGACAACAGTTTTTATATATATATATATATATATATATATATATATATATATATATATATATATATATATAAGCAAATAAACGCTCCGGACGTGAGTCCAGGCTCAATCGAGGCATAACTCGATAATGTTAGTCCATATATATATAAATAAATAAATATATACAAAAGAAAATAAAAGCCACGGACAAAAGTTCGGGCATACACACGCAACACGACTCTCAACGTGAAGAATGGTGTGTGCAAATATGAAGAGAAAGGCTTTAAAGTGTGTAAGAAGGCTTACAGTGGACTGCCAAAGAAGATTTCAATGACTTTAAATGGATAAACACTCGGCTCTTGCTGGTAAAAATATAACAATATATGAGTTCACAAGTGTTTAAAATGAGAAAACACTCATTTTATAGTATGTACAGAGCAAATTGGACAGGGCTTCCTTGCCTTTTCTCTCTTCAAAATGGGTGCCCCAAGCCCTCTATTTATAGAGGGGGGAGCCGTAGGTGTACTTACGGCAGCCGCAGATGCACCTGCGGCTGCCCGGGGTGCCCCGGGTTCCGTGGGTCCTGCCATCTCGAAGTACGTGCACACGTACAACGTGATGTCCTCTCGAACTTTCAGAACTTCAATCCGAGAATCCGATCAAGGTGTATAAGACCTTTTTCGACATGCTATTGTCGAGAGCTACACAATGACATGGGATTAGAGGTTGTACGAAATCTAAAAGATGGGACCATGCCCTTGGTCTTCAAGCTTCAAATTCTATCCGGTGTGCTGTCTTGTGCAGTAGTCACTCGGGATTGGCGCTCTTTGGTTCTTGTAAGACATTACTGTGTATGTATGTATGAATGTTGAGATGGTGCAAAGTGGGATTTGTGATGCCAAAATAACGGTTCTGCCCCTCACCGGGGTTATATCCGGTTTGAGCTGTTTTAGCAGTCGTTGATCAGGGTTATCTCTGAGATTGGACTGCTGCAAGTGTTGACCTTCCTCAGTGTTGTTTCTGAGATGTGCCTAACATTCTAGGGTTATCTCCAGACTTGGGAAATGAGTGCCTAGGGGCCATTGCTGAATGTTTGAAGCTGATTGCATGGGTTTGAAACAAGCATTTCCGGAGTTATCTCCGAAACTGCAACTGCATGCCTTGGGGTTATCTCCGAGGCTGACGCTGTCTTTCTCGGTGTTATTTCTGGGACTGAGACTGAGTATCTCGGGGTTATCTCCAAGATGACACGGCCATCTCCGATGTAATTTTTGGTATTTGAACTGCATTCCTCGGGGTTATCTCCGAGGTTGAAACTGGAACTCCCGGTGTTGTTTCCGGGTCTGAGCTGGATGTCTCGGGGTTGTCTCCGAGATGGTAATACTGAATATCCCAGGGTTGTCTCTGGGATTGAACTGAGCCGTCTTCCAGGGCTATCTCTGCAAGACAATTCTGCCCTCCTGCAATGTTAGTAACAGTTATGTAGAAAATTTCGAGTGTTTACAATTCCAATAAAGGAACCAACAAAACCCCTGAAATCACAAAACTCATGGATGATCTAGAAACTGGGGATATAAGAAAGAAAGTCCAACAAATGGACAAAACCATTCGATCAATCAAAGTGACTGGAAACTATAGAAGTTTCACCTATTCAGATCTTTGCATATTCCTAGGGGCTCGATATCCTGGCAAATTCAAAATCCCAGAGTTTGAAAAATACAATGGGGCAGGCGATCCTTATACGCACCTAAAAGTGTACATTGGCGAACTGGGGTCTTATGCTAAGATGAAAGCCTTAGAATGCAACTTTTTCAAAAGAGTCTCACTAGAGAGGCTAAAGCCTGGTATGCCCGACTTGACAATTGCAAAATCCACAACTGGGAAGAATTGGCCCACACCTTTCTAAATCAGTACATTTTTTAGTCACAAATGGCACCAGATCGATACCAAGTGACTAAAGTCAAACAGCAAAGTACTGAGTCTTTCCGAGAATATGCCCAAAGGTGGAGACATCTGGCAGCGCAAGTCATTCCATCAGTGATAGAAACTGAAATGGTGATGACATTCATAGACATTCAAGAGGCGCCTTACTTTGAGAGAATCCTAGCAGGCATAGGAAAGCCATTCTCGGAAATGATCAAACACGGCGAAATGGCAGAGATGGGACTGAAGGCAGGAAAGATTAAAGACTTCACTGCCTTGGAAGCAGTCGGCAAACATAAACAGACTGGCAAGTATGCGAGCGATCCCAAGGGGGTACCCGATAAAGGCGATGAAGATGTATCCCTTGTTGTACAGGGGAAAGCTAGGAGACCAAACTACAGTCCCCCTACTTGGAAAAAGCAAGACAATCTGCCATCTCAACAACAGGCTACATTCAACCAATGCCAAGATAGAAAAAGAAAATTTGAAAGAATGAAAATTGGGTGTTCACTCCACTAGGCGATTCCCTTGAAAATATCTTGGCGATATTAATAGATCACAAGAAATTTACCGAACTTGCTCCACCTCTGGAACCAGGGAGCAAAAGATACAATCCGAGCCAGAAATGTGCTTACCAGTCAGGGTCTCCAGGACACGATACACAAGATTGTTGGTCCTTAAAGCATAAGATTCAAAATCTGATCGAAAGTGGCAGTATTGTGGTCTAACAACCCGATCAACAAAATGTCAACACCAACCCTCCGTTGCAACTTGATACGGAGGAAGTAAACATGATCGGGTCAGGAAGCACTGAAATGTATCCAAATTGTAAGTATATACGAAGGGTGGAGGAATACCCCCAAAGGCATAGAACAAATGTCCTAGAGTGGGAAAACTCAGAGGAGGGTATGCCAGTAATGCAAAAATTAGAGACGATCCAGAATCAAGTAAATCTGCTAGCTAAACTGATAGTGCGTCAACATCAGGAAACAAGGTAGATTTTCACTCAACTATCAGAAATTCAAGAGAAAAAGGTTAACCATAATGTAAGCCCATATCTCTCTATGATGAGCCAGCTAAATGAAGAATATCAAAGCAGGCTGAAAGTACAAGAAAAGGGGGATGATAAAATTGCTAGAAGATCTCGCCAGTGGAAAAATCGCTCAGGGGAATGCGATTTACCAAAGAAGAAAGTTCAAACAACCTCCCAAAGAGCCCGAAAATTCACCCCTCTGAGCAAATTAAATGAAGAAATGCTACAATTTCTAATAAGCGAAGAAAGGATTACTGAGTTGTTGCCTCCTATAAATTCCAAGAAGAAGAGTTATGATTCCACCAAGATATGTCTCTATCATTGTAACTCACTTCGACATACGACTGAGGAATGCTGGTCTTTACG
This sequence comes from Panax notoginseng, assembly GCA_016801055.1. Classification (NCBI taxonomy): domain Eukaryota; kingdom Viridiplantae; phylum Streptophyta; class Magnoliopsida; order Apiales; family Araliaceae; genus Panax; species Panax notoginseng. The sequence continues at coordinate 59,638,599 of CM029023.1, read as the reverse complement.
ACATAAAATCCAGGATCTCATTGAAAATGAAGAGCTAAAGATAGAATTCCTCATGACCAGAATAAGCAAGGAGGAAATAAAAATCTTAAGTTGTTCACTCGAGACAGACAGTTCAAAGGAGTTGAAGGCTATGAGCACCAATTCTTACAGAACACAAGGTGGACTAATCCTAATGCAATGACTGATAGAAGAGACCGGGGAATCCCCAAAGAAGATTCCTCCGCCAACATCAAACATCATGTGGTCGAAAGATAGCAACCACGTTCCTGATTTTATAACCTTGGATGATGCGGACGAAATACTAATCCTTTCCAAAGAAGAAAAAACCAAAAAGGAAAGTTCCTTACGAGAAATGCAACAACAGTTCGAGGGAGATTTCATGGTCGAATCATCTCAAATCCATGAAAAAGGCAAAGGTACAGATGAAGAAAAAGGTGGTGAGATTGTCAGGGAAGCCAACCCATTGAAGAATCCAGAGTTCATCCCTTTTTACAATGGGTCCAATTCAAGCGTCCCTAAGGAATGTATTGAATCAGGAAGCGATCAAGTTATGGCCATAAGTGAAGATATTCAGAACCAAGAGGTAACCTCTATCGCGAGCCCTGAAGGCAACATAACCACTGACAACTGGACTATCATGCCTTAGCTAGCCAAGAAGATGCAGATCTAGAGGATACAGTTGTGAGTTTGAGGAGATGTTGGGACGATATCACTTTCTTCGCAGTGTGCCATTTATTTTCTATGCATGTAAAGAAAAAAAAAGAAAAAAAAATAAAAAAAAGAAAAAAAAACGAAAAACAAAAAAAAAACAAAAAGAAAAAGAAAAAGAAAAAAAATAAACAAAAATAAGAACAAAAACAAAAAAAAGAAGAAAAAAAGAAAAACAAAAGAAAAACAAAAACAAAGACATCTCTGAACCCTTCTCACCACTTACAACTTTGAACCTTTTCATGCTAAGTTGGAACTACATAGACCTGATCTCACCTCATCAATGGGAGTACGTAGGCAGCCATATACGATGCGGTCTAACCACTACAAAAATTGATAAACCCCTTCAACCAAGCTCAAACTCTAATAAATATTTTCAACATTTCAAGCCAAAGTCTGAACTACGAAAGACCTGATCACCATTCATCAATGGGAGTACGTAGGCAACCATTTATGGTGCGGTCAAACTAAACAAAAAACCCAAAAACCCCCAAACAAACACTTCTCAAACCGTTTATCTTATCAAGCAAGAATTACGCAGACTTGATCTCCCACATATACAGGAGTACGTACGTAGCCATCAGTGGTGCGGTCGAACCCTCAAAAGAAATATTCAAACCCAAACATCAATCCCAAGACACCAAAGAACAACCCTCCAAGTCAGCGACCCATGTTAAGAAGACCCAACAACACTTGAATGCCATTCCATCAAATCTGTCACAAACTCCAAAAAGGAAGAAATAGTAACACACTAAGACAACTAGCAGCGAGAACCTTCAAAGAGCCGACACCCTCAATCACTAGGCTTTATCAAATCAGAAAGAAACCATCAACGCCGATTGTGAGAACAAGTCAGGAACAATGATTGAGGGCATCAAAGTCCAAATCCACTACATGTTCACCATTTGGTACAGAAGTAAAAGCCTCTTGCGATCTCGATGTCTTATCAGCTAATCTGTCAAGCAACTATCCCAAATAACAAGTAAGGCTAAGGCAATTTTAAAATTGGCGGCAACCCGATATTGGAACCTGTACAACAAGACTAGGGCAATCTTAGGAACAGTGACAACTCAACATTGGGGCATTTATCAACCATCCTAAAGAGGAAAATGCGCCAGTCAGCACCATCTGTATGGTACATCATCATTAGAGCTTCCCTCACATCATCTCACTAGTGATTTAGATATTACTCACTTGCGACTTCATCAATAAAGAGAGTTTCTCATATGAATCTTCGGCATCAACATGCGGAAGGACTTGGGCATTGTCCAGTTCCAAGAAATGAAAGAGCTTAAGGCGGGATCAAGCCTCTCGTCAAAAGAAAAGGGAGAACTCCTAAAAGAAATTATGGCTACATGAGCTTGCCCCTACAGAAGAAGGGGAAATTTCTCAAAAAGTCCTTAACTCAAGAACAAAAGGCCAACGACAAAAGGTATAGCGAATGAAATCCTTATCATCAAATATGCCAACCGGTTTTGAGTCCTCATAAGTAGAGGCCTTTACACCAAAGTTCAAATATGGGCAGCGAAAGAATGAGCTGCACCCTCCAGGGATGTCAGCGGCATTCAGGTCATCAGTTCAGCTGGGTTACGAATCAAACACTCAAGGAAATGGGAAGCAAGAACCCAACAGCAAAAGGAAACTCCAAATCACCTCAAAAAGGGTGAGTGTAACATTAGGCAGAGTCTGGCAAAACAAACTTTGGAATATTACTTCAGCAAAGGTATCAGAAGATCCATTATTCTAAACCATTGGCATCAATTCAACGTAACATCAATACAGTTCAGGGATGCCACCATTTAAGTGGGAACCAAAATAGTTTGGCGATGTCAACGTAGTCAACTACCAGCAGGGTAGGCACCGTTGTAAACTACCAGCGTATGCATCGAGAAGGTCCGGTGATTTTAGAACGTCATCCCTAGTAGAGATGTAGAAAACATCTCAACTTATCTTCATCAAATAAGCATCGACAACACCAACAAAAAGCCAAACCGTTGGAGTCAACACCAACATAGGCATTAGCAATGATCGGTAAAAGTAAAGTGATTTGCAAAAATATTTTAACATTCATCATAACATTCATTACATTACAATTTGCGATATACAAAATGCGATGTGCGAGTTGCGAAGTGCGATTGGCCAAATACGAAAAGAGAAGTACAAAGTTTGATGTGCGATTTATGAACTGCGATTTGCAAAAACATTTTAACATTCATCATAACATGCATTACATTATGATTTGCATCATTAGAAATACATTGTCATAATTTTAAGTGTCTAGTAATCTTTATCATGTCCATTCCATTGCATTACATGAACATGATAAAGAGGGGCATCTGTAGACACTCAAAATTTTGTTTTCCTGTTACTAATTATGCAAGAGGACAAAAGCATTTTTCCATACACTAGATATAACCCTAGAGGACCATAACATCAATTCCAACTCCAAAAATAGACCCAAGAGATCCAGTTTCTAACCCTGAAGATGACCTCGGGAAATTAGTTTCCAACCCCGGAGATAACCCCGGGAAAATTAGTTCCAACCTTGGAGATAACCCCGGGGGATCAAGTTCAAAGCCTGGAGATTACCCCAGGAGGTCAAGCCAACCTCAGAGATAACCCTGAGGACAGTCAAAGTCAACATTAGGTCAAACTCAGAGATAACCCTGAGAAAAGACTGCTACAACTACGCAAAAATTGGAAACAACCCCGGGAGGGGAAAAATGGTCATTTTTCTAGCTCAACTTCAACTCAAATCAAATACACTCATTTCAATTCAAATTGCTTTAAAAGAAGTCCCACAAGAACCATATTTTAACTTCAGAGCGCAAACTACGTAAAACGGCTCAACGGACTGCCTAACAGAAACCTAGAAATGCCATTTCAGTCATGGACCCGTCCTTTCAAATTCAAAAAAGGGCAAATCCTATGTCATTACATATCCCTCGGAAAGAGATTTCCGAAATGGTATGGCACGCTTCTATCGGTCTCCCGGATTGAAAGTTATGAAAGTTCGAGTGAACAACGCGTTGTCCGAGTGCACACACTTCAAGACGGTAGTACCCACATAACTCGAGGAACCCTGGGCAGCTGCAGGTACACCTGCTGCTACCGCAGGTACACCTACAGCTCCCCCCTCTATAAATAGAGGGCTTGGGGTGGCCATATTTGCAAGAGAAAAGGCGAGGAAGCCCTATCCAATTTGCTAAGTACACATTATAAACTGAGTGCTTTTTTATTTTAAACACTTGTGAGCTTCTATATTGTTATATTTTTACCGGCGGGAGCCGAGTGTTCATCCATTTAAAGTCATTGAAGTCTTTTTTGGCAGTCCACTGTAAGCCTTCTTACACTTTCTAAAGCCTTTCTCCACTACTGTGCACACACAGTTCTGCACGTTAAGAGTCGTGTTGCGTGTGTTTACCCGAACTTCGATCCGTGGCTTTTATTTCTTATATATATATATATATATATATATATATATATATATTTAGATTTCAGTCTGACCTTGAGTTTACTTCATGGCCTTTTACCGTTTTATTTACATTTCTGTCAGGCCTAGAGTTTACTTCGTGGCCTTTTACAGCTTTATTTATATTTTGTCCCGCCTGAATTTACTTCGAGGTGGTTGATCGTTTTATTGTTTTATTTATATTTTTCAATCCCTCATGGAGTTGCTTCGTGGTGGTTGATTGATTTTTACTGCTTTATTTATATTTTCCAATCCCTCATTGAGGTGCTTCTTGGTGGTTGACTGTTTTTTACTACTTTATTTACATTTGCAATCCCCCATGGAGGTGCTTCGTGGTAGTTGATTACCTGTATATATATATATATATATATATATATATATATATATATATATATATATATATATATATATATATATATATTTACAGCTTTTATATATATAACTGTTTACAGCTTTCATACAAATTGCTACTTCATGTAAGCCTAGGAATTATGTGATCACAAATTCAGTCTACTGGATCTAGATTCAGTTCCCATAATGGACATTTTCAGTTGTTCATGACTTGTAAATTATTCATGGGGTTCAAATTTCCTTAGATGGCTTTCATGCCCACAAGGAGTTCAGCACTGCTTTTTATCTTATTTTCTCGAAGATGCTTCGCATCTCAAAAATAAAAGCAATCAAGCCGGACACATAATAAAAATGGAAGTATCAAAGGCCTCAATTACTATTGAGCACAAGGGTTTGAAAAACCTCTTTTTACAAAACATCACTGCTATAACTTGTTAAAACTGAATTTTTATACAGAAATTTAAACCCTTTGTATATAGGTGCGAATGAGGCATATCACTACTTTTAAATAATTGCACATTGGTCCATACACACACACACATTTATACAATAGTTTAAATGAAATGTGGCAGTCACCGTGGCAACACAGATGTTGGGGGGATGCCTATAACCTTCCTTCTGCATAACCAAGTCCCCTGACCCTAACGAATCTAAGTTTCACTAACTCGTTAAGCAGTGTCGCATCACTGGGTCAATGTATAAATCTTTTCTCAGTTGTGTTGGTACAACCATTTAAAAAATCAACTGGCAACTCTTACAGTTCAATCGTCGACATATACATTTTGGACCTTTTCACAACTTATTTTTTCAAGCAAATCTCACCAAATATGAGAACACCAAAAGACAAGAACAAAAAAGGGATAAATAAAAATCCTGACGTCGACAGTTGGCTCATCATGGAGAGATATGGGTTTACATTATGGTTAACCTCCTTTTTCTCTTGGCTTTCTGATAGTTGAGTGAAACACTGCCTCATTTCCTGATGTTGGTGCACTATTAGCTTAGCCAGTAGATTTACTTGATTCTGGATCGTCTCTAATTTTTGCATTATTGTCATACCCTCCTCCGAGTTTTCCCACTCTAGGACATTTGTTCTGTGCCTTTGGGGTATTCTTCCACCCTTCGTATGTACTTATGATTGGGATACATTTCAGCGCTTCCTAACCCGATCATGTTTATTTCCTCCGTATCATGCTGCAACGAAAGGTTGGTGTTGACATTTTGTTAATTAGGTTGTTGCACCACAATGCTTCCACTTTCGATCAAATTTTGAATCTTATGCTTTAAGGACCAACAATATTTTGTATCATGTCCTGGATACCCTGAGTGGTAAGCGCATCTCTGGCTCGAATTGTATCTTTTGCTCCCTGGTTCTAGAGGTGGAGCCAATTTGGTAGTTTTATAGTGATTTATTAATATCGTTAATACATTTTCAAGCGAATCGCCTAGTGGAGTGAACACCCAATTTTTCGTTCTTTCAAATTTTATTTTTCTATCCTGGCATTGGTTGAATGCAACTTGTTGTTGAGCTGGTAGATTGTCTTTCTTTTTCCAAATGGGGGGACTATAGTTTGGTCTCCTAGCTTGATCCTATACAATAAGGGATACATCTTCATTGCATTTATCGGGTACCCCCTTGGGATCGCTCATATACTTCCCAGTCTGTATATGTTTGGCCACTGCTTCCAAGGCAGTGAAGTCTTTAATCTTTCCTGCCTTCAGGCCCATCTCTGCCATTTCTCCGTGTTTGATCATTTTCGAGAATGGCTTTCCTATGCCTAGTAGGATCCTCTCATAGTAAGGAGCCTCTTGGATATCAATAAACTGCATTACCACCTCAGTTTCAATCATTGATAGAATAACTTGCGCTGCCAGATGTCTCCTCCTTTGGGCATATTCTTGGAAAGATTCAGTACTTTGCTTTTTGACTTTACTCACTTGGTATCGATCCGGTGCCATTTGTGACTTAAAATTATACTGATTTAGAAAGGCGTGGGCCAATTCTTCCCAGTTGTGGATTTTAGCATTGTCAATTCGGGCATACCAGGCTTTAGCCTCTCTAGTGAGACTCTTTTGGAGAAGCTGCATTCTGAGGCTTTCATCTTCAGCATAAGACCCTAGTTCGCCAATGTACACTTTTAGGTGCGTATAGGGATCACCTTCCCCATTGTACTTTTCAAACTCTTGGATTTTGAATTTATATGGATAACAAGCCCCTAGGAAGATGCAGAGATCTGAATAGGTGAGACTTCCATAGTTTCTAATCCCTTTGATTGACAGGATGGTTTCCTCCATTTGTTGGACTTTCTTTCTTATATCCCCAGTTTCTCGATCATCCCTAAGTTTTGTGATTTCAGGGGTTTTGTTGGTTCCTTTGTTGGAATGAAATTCAGGTATCTGGGTTTCCATCTTTTTGCCAATACCCTGACTGACCCCTGGTGTGAATGACTCTGATTGAGTAGGCATTATCTGGCCCTGAGTATTTTTACTTTATTCTTTTAGAAAGACAGTCAATTCTGCTATCTGATTCCTTAATCCTTCGAACTCCTCGTGAAAAACAGGAGTAGGATCAAGCTGGGCACTTGTAGTCTTGTCTGACAGTGGGCTTAGTGCCTTTTTGGATTTTGAATGAGTAGCGGGATTAATGGCTTCCCTACAAAAAAGACTTATGTAGTTTAGTCTTTGGGAATGTAGAAATGTTACATGCTATGTAATGTGTCTGTTTAGGAGTATTATCCTGTAAATATGATACATAGTAGTGCCGAACTCCTAGTGGGCATGAGAGCCGTCTAAAGAAATTCAAACACCGTGAATAATTTACAAGCTTTGTACAACTGAAAATGTCAACCACGGAAATCGAATCTAGATTCAGGAGACTGAATATGTGATCACTTGATTCCTAGGCTCACATGATGATGCAGTTTGTATTAAAGTTATAAACAAGTATATATATATATATATATATATATATATATATATATATATATATATATAAGAAATAGAAAGCCATGGACCGAAGTCCGGGTATACTCACGCAACACAACGCTCAACGTGAATAACTATGTGTTCAAGAAGCGGAGAAAAGGCTTTAAGTAATGTAAGAAGGCTTACAGTGGACTTTCAAAGAAGAATTGAAATAGCTTTAAATGGATGAACACTCGGTTCCCACTGGTAAAATGTAGCAAAATATAAGCTCACAAGTGTTTGAAATGAGAAAGCTCTCAATTTATAGTGTGTACATAGCAAAATGGACAGGGCTTCCTCGCCTTTTTTTCTTACAAAATGGCCATTCCAAGCCCTTTATTTATAGAGGGGGGAGCAGCAGGTGTACCTGTAGTAGTAGTAGGTGTACCTGCAGCTGCCCGGGGTGCCCCGGGTATTGTGGGTCCTGTCGTCTCGATGTACGTGCACTCGAACAACGCGTTGTTCACTCGAACCTCCATAACTTTTAATTCGGGAATCCGATGGAAGTGTGCAATACCATTCCAGAAAGCTCTTTCCAAGGGCTATGTAATGAAATAGGATTTACTGTTTCTTGAATATGGGAAGATGGGTCCGTAACTGAAATGGCATTTTTGAGTTTCCATCAGGAAGTTCGTTGAGTTATTTTGCATAGTTTGCACTCTGAAGTTAAGATATGGTTCTTGTGGAACTTCTTTTGAAGTAATTTGAGTTAAAATTATTGTATTTGATTTGAATTGAAGTTGAGTTGGCAAAATGACTATTTTGCCCCTCTTAGGGTTATCTCTGATTTTCGCACAGTTGTAGTAGCCTTTTCTCAGGGTTATCTTTGAAATTGGCCTACTGTTGACTTTGATTGTCCTCAGGGTTATCTATGAGGTTGGCTTGACCTCTTGGGATTGTCTCTAGGCTTTGAACTTGATCCCCCGGGGTTATCTCCGGGGTTGGAACTGATTTTCATGGGGTTATCTCCGGGGTTAGAAACTGATTTCCTGGGACTATTTCTGGGGTTTGAAACTAGATATCTTGGGGCTATTTTCGAGGCTGTAATTGATGTTGTGGTCCTCCAGGGTTATCTTTGGAGTATGAAAAACACGCTTTTGTCCTCCTACATAGATAGTAACAGGAAAACGAAATTTTGAGTGTCTATAGAAGCCCCTCTTTATTATGTTCATGCAATGCAATGGAATGAACATGATAAAGATTATTAGACACTTGAAATATGACAAGGTATTCTTAATGATGCAAATCACAATGTAATGAATGTTATGATGAATGCCAAAATGTTTTCGTAAATCGCAGTTCGTAAATTGAAGTTCGTATTTCGCACTTTGCTTTTTGCATTTAGCCAATCGCACTTCGCAACTCGCACATCGCATTTCACATATCGCAAATCGTAATGTAATGAATGATATGATGAATGTTTAGATATTTTCGCAAATTTATTTACCTTTACCGATCATTATTGATGCCTATGCTGGTGTTGACTTCAACGGCTTGGCTTTTTATCGGTGTTGCTGATGCTTGTTTGATGAGGATAAATTGAGATGTTTTCTACATCTATACTTGGGATGACGTTCTGAAATCACCAGACCTTCCTGATGCATACACTGGTAGTTTACAACGGCACATACCCTGATGGTAGTTTGACAACGGTGCCTACCCTGCTGGTAGTTGACTACGCTGACATCGCCAAACTATTTTACTTTCCACTCGAATGGTGGTATAGAAAGCTTTCATCACTAAAGTGTCCTGATGATGCGCTAAATTGATGCCAATGGTTTAGAATACCGGATCATCCGATACCTTCACTGAAGTAATACTCAACAGTTTACTTTACCAGACGCTGCTTGATGTTACGCTTACCCTTTCTGAGGTGATTTGGAGTTTCTTTTCGTTGTTGGGTGCTAGTTCACCATTTTGTTAGGCTTTTGATTCGTAACTCAGCTGAATTGATGATCTGAGTGCCACTGACATCCCTAGAGGGTGCAACTCGTTCTTTTGCTGCCTAGATTTGAACTTCGATGTAAAGGCCTTGACTTGTGAGGACTTGACGTAGGTTGACGCATATGATGGTGAGGATTTCATTTGTTAAACCTTTTGTCATTGGGCCTCTACTTTTGAGTTAATTACTCTTTTGAGAATTTTCCCCTACTTTTGTAGGGGCAAGCTTATATCGCCATGAATTCTTTCAGGAATTTTCCCCTTTCTTTTGATGTGAAGCTTGATCCCGCCTTAAACTCCTTTGCTTTCCTGGAATCAAATAATGCCACAGTCTTTTCGTATGCTGTTATCAGAGATTCATATGAGAAACTCTCTTTGTTGACTAAGTCACGATTGAGTAATATCTGAATCGCCAATGAGATGATGGTGGACCATACTGATGGTGTTAACTGGTGCATTTTTAACTTGAGGGTTGTTGATAAATGCCCTAGTGTTGAGTTGTCGTTATTTTAGAGGTTGCCCCAATCTTGTTGTAAGGGTTCCAATATCGGGTTGCCGCAAATTTTAAAATTGCCCCAGCCTTGCTTGTTGTCTGGGATAGTTTCTTTGACAGATGAGTTGATAAGATGCCGAGATCGCAAGAGGCTTTTACTTCTGTACCAGATGGTGAACATGTAGTGGATTTGGGCTTTGATGCCCTCAATCATTGTTCCTGACTTATTCTCGCAATCGGCATTGATGGTTTTCTTCTGATTTGTTGAGGACTTGTGACTGAGGGTATCGACTCTTTGAAGGTCCTCACTGCTAGTTGTCTTAGTGTATCGATGTTTCTTCCCTTCTGGGATTTATGCCAGATTTGATGGAATGACATTGAAGTGTTGTTGGGTCTTCTCCATATGGGTCGCTGACTTGGAGGGTTGTTCTTCGGTGTCTTGGGATTGATGTTTGGGTTTAGATATTTCTTTTGAGGGTCCAACCGCACCACTGATGGCTGCCTACGTACTCCTATATGTGCGGGAGATTAGGTCTACATAGTTCCTGCTTGATAAGATAAACGGTTTGAGAAGGGCTTGTTTAGGGTTTTTGGGTTTTTGTTTAGTTTGACCGCACCATAAATAGCTGCCTACGTACTCCCATTGATGAGGGGAGATTAGGTCTTTCGTAGTTCAGACTTTGGTTTGAAAGGCTGAAAAAATTTATTGGAGTTTGAGCTTGGCTGAAAGGGTTTTTCGATTTTTGTAGTGGTTAGACCGCACCGTACATGGCTGCCTAAGTACTCCAATTGATGTGGGAAGATCAGGTCTGTGTAGTTCCAACCTTGCGTGAAAGGATCAAAGTTGTAAGTGCTGAGAAGGGTGTAGAGATGTTTTTGTTTGTTTGTTTGTTGTTATTTTTTTCTCTTTTTTTCTTTTCCTTTTTTTTTCTTTTTGTTTTTGTTTTTGTTTTTAATTTTTCTTTTGTTTTTTTTTTCTTTTTTTTTTGATATTTACATGCATGGAAAATAAAAGGCATATTATGAAGAAAGTGATGATGATGTCCCAACATCTCTTGGTACTCCCCCTTTATCATCTAGATCAACATCTTCTTAGCTAGTTGAGGCCTGATAATCCAGTTGTCAGTGGTTATGTTGCCTTTGAGGCTCGCGATAGATGTTACCTCTTGATTCTGAATATCTTAAATTATAGCCATAACTTGATCGCTTCCTGATTCAATACATTCCTCGAGGACACTTCAACTGGACCCATCGCACAAAGGTATGAACTCCTGATTCTTTGATGGGTTGGTTTCCCCGACAACCTCACCACCATTTTCTTCATCTGTTTCTTCACCTTTTTCTTGGGCTAGAGAGGATTCGACCATGAAATCTCCCTCGAACTGTTGTTGCATTTCTTGCAATGAACTTACCTTTTGGGCTTTTCCTTCCTTGGAAAGGATTAGTATTTCCTCATCATCATCCAAGGTGATAAAATGCCTATGGACAAGTCTATTAAGTTAATAAGTTGTTATTGTATTTCAGTTCTCATTGGAAACATTATTTTCATTTTATTGTTGGACAACGAAATCTTTAGTATTATAATTAAGAACAATTGTTGTTCTATTTATAATAATAATATTTTGTATAGAACTGAAATATTACTTAATAGATTTTGTGTACTTGACTTATGTATAAATATATTTTGCATATTGAGCAAATTAGTATAAGAAAAGGAGATGATCATTCAAAGAGTTGAATGTGTGTATTTGTTGAAATACAAGTGTGAATTAGTTGAAAGGTTCAAAGAATTCAAAAGTGAAACAAATTGGCAAAGTATTAAGATTCTTTGATCGGATCAAGGAATAAATACTTGTGCAATAAGTTTCTAAATCATCTCAATGGTTTTCTCATAATGGACTCCTCTTGATATGCAATAATTGATTGGTGTATCTACAAGGAAAATTGTACCTTGTTGGACATGGTGCGGTCTATAATGATTTTACCGACATTCCAGTATCCTTCTGGGTCAAACCCAAGAAATGGCTGCATATCTACGAAAAAGGTAATCTCAAAATCCGGCCATAAGACTCCGTAAAAGTTATGGACATGGGGGATTCTTAATCTTAAGTATGTTAAGATAAGGGGTTATCCAACTTATGTGAAAAAGGTTTAAGAGGATAAGCTTGGGACAAGAGTTGACAAGTGCAGATTTGTGGGACATCCTAAAGTAAGTTTAGGGTATATGTTCTATAATCCTACTTAGCAAAAATGTGTTTGTTGCGAAACACGCTATCTTCTAAGATAAAGGTGTTTATCATTGAAGGGGATAGTGGGAGTGATGAGTATGTTTTATACCTATGAATCAGATATTATTAAACTTAATTATTGCTATCTTTAATTGTTTTTTAGTATCTTTTTATGTATTTTGTGTTTATTTTTTGTAGGTTGGAGTTGGAGGGACAAATTGGTCATTTGGGAGAAGAAAAAGGTTAAAAATCATTAAAATTAGAGCTTAGTGGCATTTTTGTAATTATGCGATCCTGGTCAAGCGCCTAGGCGCTTAGAAATGGCCTAGGTTGAGAGCCTAGGTGCTCATGTACGGCTAAAGAAGGATTTTTCTACTGCTAAGTGGGTTTTTGAAGCCAAAAAAGAATCTAAAAGAGGGCTGAGACTAATACAAATAGGAGAAGACTTTAGAAAAGGGGTATCACTCAATTTTTGAAGAGATTGGCAGAGAGGACAACAAAGAAAAACACGAAGGAGAATTGCAAGGGTTGAAGATCAAAGAGAGAGTATTGGAGCAAATTCAAAGTTTCTTCTTCTCTTCTCTTGTTTTATCTTTTGTAATTATCTGGGATGTTTGGATTATTAATCTGGATGATGTTTTTCTTTATTATTATTATGAACTAAATTTTTATTAAGATTGCAACGGAACTTGGTATGTAGTTTAAATTGAACATTCCCATTGAATAAAAGTTGGTTTTTATTGAATTGTTTGTTATATCTTTCGCTTATTGATTAATTGTTTGGCCAACAATTACTGTGATAATCTATATAAAATTGGAAGATGGAGAATAGATTGAGATCTGGATATGATAGCATTTTTTAATATAATCTGATTAGGGTTAATATGATTAGTATGTAGGATAGGAATATACCTATATGTCTTTTGTATCCATTAAAAGAATTTGTGTGTAAAATCCTAATTAATTTGATTCACAGAGGAATATAGTGAGTTGATTAACTGGGGTGTTCCTTGTAATTTTGTGTCTTAAGGATCGGAGTTAGGAGGATTTGTTCACGTGTCTTTGGAAGAAGTGCGTGAGCACTATAAAACATTCTTGGATAATGATTCATATTAATTAATTGATTTAAATGGGAAAAAAATTGGTTTAAATTAAATATTAAGGGAAGTTGTACTTTTAACATGTTAAATCTGCAGTTATTCTTGTGAAATTCTGATTTTAATTATTAGTTTTGTTAAGTTTAATTTTCAAATCACATACAATATTTCGTAGTTTAAAATAGGATTAATTGCATTGAAATTAGTAATTGATAAATATTAGTCTATTTTCTCGTGGGAACGATATCCTTGCTTGCTGAATATTACAATTGAACATGTATGCTTGCGTGTTACAATGCTATTAAGAATTAGGCAACAAGTTTTTGGCCTAGAAACAAACTGGACTGACTCAGGAGTGAGAAACCACCAGAATTTTTCTAGGAGTAATAACCAGTCACGTGCTCAAGCACAAGCTTCAAGGCAATCATATCCACCTGGATTTCAGCCACATCAATAATCTCAACAACACCCACAACCTCATCAACCTGATAAGCTATCACAAACGGAAGAATTGTTGGCAAGATTGGCAACTAAGTATGAAGCCACAATGAAAAACCAATCAGCTGCAATAAATAACCTTGAGAACCAAATTGGGCAGATAGCTAGTGCTTTGACTACTAATTTAGACGGAAAAAAGAAAATAATTTCTACTGAGGGTGGTGAAAAAGAGAGTGGAATTTTGAAAAGTAAATCTGGGGAAAAAGTTGTGAAAAAATAATAAGAAGATAAGCAAACAGTAGTCGTACCACCTGTGTCGTTTCCTCAAAGATTGCAAAAGCAGAAATTAGATAGACAGTTTTCGAAATTTTTAGAAGTGTTCAAAAAGCTGCAAATCAACATTCCACTCGCAGATGCTTTAGAACAAATGCCTAGCTATGCAAAATTCATGAAAGATATTTTAGCAAGAAAGAGGAAGCTAGGGGAGTTCAAAACTGTAGCCTTGACAGAAGAATGTAGCGCAATTCTGTAAAGAAAGTTACCACCGAAGTTGAAGGATTCGGGTAGCTTCACCATACATTGCACGATTGGACCCCAGTTCTTTAACAAATGTTTATGTGATTTGGGTGCGAGTATTAACTTGATGCCACTTTTGATCTACACTCAGTTGGGACTACCAGCACCAAAGCCAACAAATATCTCTTTACAACTCGCAGATAGATCAGTGACATACCCTAGGGGCATTATGGAAGACATATTAGTAAAGGTGGACTAATTTATATTTCCAGTCGACTTCATTGTGTTGGACTATGAAGAGGACAAAGACATACCCATTATCCTTGGAAGACCATTTTTAGCCACTAGAAGGACATTAATTGATGTACAAAAGGGAGAGTTAACAATGAGAGTCCAAGATGAAGAAGTAACTTTTAATGTTTTCAAGGCTATGAAATTTTCGAAGGGAGAGGAAGAGGCTTTAGAGTTGATCTGATTGAAGAAGCAACTAGAGAGATATTTAGTGAATCTGTGAATGAAAAACCTCTTGCAACTGCATTGGTTAGTAAATATTTATTTGATGATTCAACTGTGCTAGAATGGGTTTAAATGTTAGATTCAGCTACGAAGTTCACACGATGTTTGCAAAAATTTGAACCTTTGGATTATTGGGGAAAGCCAGTTGAAAAGGTGAAATTATCCTTAGAAGAACCACCCAGCTTAGAACTTAAGCCATTGCCTAACCATCTACGGTATGCCTACCTTGGTTCTTCTTCTACATTTCCAGTTATTATTTCTGCATCACTTGATGAGGTTCAAGAAGAAAAGTTATTAAGGGTACTTCCGCAATACAAGACTGCTCTTGGGTGAACTCTTGCGAATATCAAGGGGATAAGCCCATCAATTTGCATGCATAAGATTCTATTGGAAGATGAATCGAAACTGACTATTGAACAACAACGAAGACTCAATCTCATCATGAAGGAAGTTGTAAAAAAGGAAATCATTAAATGGTTGGATGCGGGAATTGTCTACCCTATCTCTGATAGCTCATGGGTAAGTCTGGTTCAATGTGTGCCAAAGAAAGGGGGAATGACAGTAGTTGCAAATGAGCATAATGAATTGATCCCGACTCGAACAGTTACGGGTTGGCGGATCTGTATGGATTACAGAAAGTTGAACAAGGCCACTCGTAAGGACCATTTTCCTCTACCATTCATAGATTAGATGTTGGACAGGCTTGCAGGGCATGAGTATTATTGTCTCTTAGATGGATACTCAGGTTATAACCAGATTGACATTGCACCTGAGGATCAGGAGAGGACAACATTCACATGCCCATATGGTACCTTTGCTTTTCGTAGAATGTCTTTTGGATTGTGTAATGCGCCGACAACATTTCAACGGTGTATGATGGCTATTTTTTCTGATATGGTCGAACAAAATCTCGAGGTATTTATGGATGATTTTTCAGTTTTTGGGGATTCGTTTGATTATTGTTTGGAAAATCTCACTCTCGTGCTCAAACGGTGAATGCAAACGAATTTGATTTTAAACTGGGAGAAATGTCATTTTATGGTGCAAGAGGGGATAATCTTGGGTCATCGAGTGTCATTAAAAGGAATTGACGTTGATAGAGCTAAGATTAAAACCATCGAGAGCCTGTCACCACCTATTTCAATAAAGGGTATTCGAAGTTTTTTTGGACACGCTGGTTTCTATAGACGATTTATAAAAGACTTCTCCAAAATCACGAAACCACTTTGCAATCTTTTGGAGAAGGATGTCCCGTTTAACTTTGATCAAGCATTCCTGGAAGCTTTTGATGTGTTGAAGAAGAAACTAGTTACCGCACCTGTAATCATAGTGCCAGATTGGAGTATCCCGTTCGAATTAATGTGTGATGCGAGTGACTTTGCGATTGGCACAGTTTTTGGCGAACGAAAGGATAAAATTTTTCATGCTATATACTATGCTAGTAAGATGTTAACGGATGCCCAACTGAATTATACAACTACTGAGAAGGAGCTATCAGTAGTTGTTTATGCATTTAATAAATTTTGCTCATATTTTATTGGGACAAAAGTGATCGTGTTTACAGATCATTCGGCAATTAAATACTTAATATCAAAGAAGGATGCAAAGCCAAGATTAATTAGATGGGTATTATTGCTACAAGAGTTTGACTTGGAGATCCGGGACCAAAAAGGAACAGAAAATCAGGTTGCTGATCATTTATCACGATTAGAGAATGCAGAGCTAAAAAAGATGACACAACAGTGATCAATGAATTTTTCCCGGATGAACAACTGTTTACGGTAAGGATGGATACACCAAGGTATGCAGATTATGTAAATTTCATTGTGAGTAGGGTGCTTCCGCCAGATTTGACAAGTCAGCAGAAGAAGAAATTTCTCCATGATGTGAAACAGTATTTATGGGATGAGCTGTTTTTATTTAAAAAGTGTGGAGATCAAGTAATAAGGTGTGTTCCGAAAGTTAAAATGGAGAATATTCTATACCAATGTCATGCATCTAACTATGGTGGACATTTTACGGGAGAAAGAACGGCAGCTAAGGTGATTCAATGTGGATTCTTCTAGCCAACACTCTTTAAGGATGACCGTGTGTTTTCATTAAAATGTTACAGATGCCAAAGAGTTGGTAATATATCAAAGCGACAAGAGATGCCACTAAACATGATCTTAGAAGTCGAATTGTTTGATTTTTGGGGCATCGACTTCATGGGACCATTTCCATCATCTTTTAGCAACTCCTATATACTTCTAGCGGTGGACTACGTTTCGAAGTGGGTTGAAGCTATAGCATCGCCCACAAATGATGCTAAGGTTGTGGTTAAGTTCATCCGAAAGAATATTTTCTCTAGATTCGGCACTCCTCGTGCAATCATTAGTGATGAAGGCACGCACTTCTTTAATAAGCAGTTCTCAGCTATTCTCTCTAAGTACGGAGTCACTCATAAGATAGCCACTACTTACCATCCACAAATAAGTGGTCAAGCTGAGGTATCCAACCGAGAAGTAAAACGAATTCTTAAGAAGATTGTGAACCATAGTCGGAAAGATTGGGCTAGCAAGTTGGATGATACTTCATGGGCATACCGTACAGCTTACAAAACTCCGATATGGATGTCTCGTACAGGTTAGTATATGGGAAGGCATGCCATCTTCCAGTTAAACTACAACACAATGCTTATTGGGCAATCCGAAAGTTAAACTTTGATATGTCTGCTGCAGGAGAAAAGCGCCTCTTACAATTAAACCAAATGGATGAATTCAGACTACAATCGTACGAAAATGCGAAGTTATACAAAGAAAAGATTAAGCGGTGGCATGACAAAAAAATTCTAGACAAAAAGTTTGAAGCAGGGCAAACAATGCTATTATACAATTCCTCGCTTAAACTGTTTCTAGGAAAGTTGAAATCCCATTGGTCAGGGCCATTTGTCATTACAAAAGTTTATCCTCAAAGAGCTGTGGAGGTGGAAGACCCGAATGCTAAACGTAATTTCAAAGTCAACGGTCAGAGATTAAAGCACTACTATGGGGGTTGTGTTGATCGTGAAAAGACATTGGTCAACCTTGCTGATTAGAACAAAGAAGAAAGTCAGGCTGAAGACTATAAGTCAAGCGCTAACTGGGAGGCAACCCATTAATTTTTATTGTTATTTATTATTTTTAATTTTAGTTTTATTTTTTTTATTTGCTTTACTGTTAGTTTATTTAATGGTTAAACTTTTATAGTTTAGGATTTGTTACACCCCTTATGTTCTCTAACACGATATTTAATTGATTTCAGGATAGGAAATAAGATTTCATATTTGGCGGGTTCGATTAATGGCCACTATGACTATCTAGTCGGGGGTCTCGCTCCCCGATGAGCGAGCGACTGCCCAGCTCGCCGGTGAGCTGGCGGGGGGTACAAGGGGGCAGCGCCCCCTGGAAGCCAAGCACTTATGAGCTTAATAGATGAATGTCTATTTGTCAAATTCTAAGATTTCTAATCATTTCATTCATTTTTAGTGTTATTGATTTGCTTAGTGGTGTAGGGTATCTTGTTTTTATTTTTCTTTCTTAGAATGTTAGTTTAGTTAACTTTGTAGTTTATCTTAGTAATAATTGAAACTGTGCAGGATGAAAAAAATCATCAAGACATGCCCAAGTGCCTAGGTGGCCAAGCCAGGCACATGCCAAGCACCTAGGCGCCTAACTGCAGTAGCCAAGACGAGCACCAAGCGCCTAAGCGCCCCTACCTAGGCCAAACCAAGCGCCTAGGCGCTTTAAGCTCCCAATACATACTACTCCCAACCGCCTAGGCGGTCCAACTAGTGCAATGTCAAGCGCCTAAGCGCTCCTACTGCAACGTGAAAAAAAATATTTATAAGCCTTAATCGGGCATAACTTGTCCAAACCCAATTCAAATATTCTCTTGTTCTCCTACTCCAATACAAACTCACTTAAATTACTCTCCTCTAACCTAGCCCATGATAATCAAACTTCTTCTTGTATAAGCATTACCAAACACTCAATCTCCTACATCCTACCCAAACACTCAATCTATAACATTCCAGAATTTTAAATGTAATATTAAATATTTATTGAATTATATAAATATTTAGTGGATGTTTTTATCATTAAATAAATATTTGTTTAATTGATTTAATTTTATTTGGTGAATTATTCGCTAAATAAATTATTGATGAATTAAGAAAATGATTATTATATTGATATTTAAAATTAATATTAATTATTGGTATTATGTTATGTGATTAAATGATTTATTTAATTATTTGTTATTTGAATTAATTAAAATAAATATGAAAGCTTGATTAAATATAGTGTGACAAATAACTATATTATAAGGAGTTATTAAAATGAATTAAAGTATCTTAATTTAGTTTTGCCAAACAAGGCTTAATATATTAATTCTTTAATATTTAAAGGTTTTTGCCAAACAAGCGTTATGGCTTTTGGGATTTCTAGTTTTTTTTTTATATATATAAAATAAATAAAATAATAAGTATAATATAATTATAGCTTAAACGTTATTTTTATAACTGATATCCTAATAAGTATACGTATTATTATATCAGTTTTATTTTTTACGCGTACTTGTTAGTTGTCTAGTCTAAGCCTAAGAGAAGAAAACTAAGAAGTTCAGAGAACTTGAGAGAGAATCGGAGAGGAGTCTTAAGAATTTCACAGCAAGTTCAGTGTTTAGCAAGGTTGTGCAAGCTAGTTGAAGGTAATTCTCCATGATCTCCATATTATATATATATATATATATATATATATATATATATATATATATATATATATATATATATATATATATATATATATATATATATATGGATGAGTTTACGGCATGAACTTTCAAACTCTGTGAATTCTAGCTTTCTGTAAATTGTGATTATGTAATCTGTTGATGGTAATTAGATATAATTATGATTAGAGAGTATGTTTAAACAATAATTGCATGCTAGTTTCGATTTACAATATAAGAAAATTTTAACAATAGATGTATTATTTGTATGGCTTAGGTAAGTACCAATTAAGATGGTCAATTCTTATGTTAAACTATAAATTGACGCTTGTTTATGATAATTCATTGAGATACGAACATAACATAATTTGAATGAGATGATTTGGTCATGTATTGAATTCACAGTGATGATTTTTAGAATGAATATCAAGAAAATTGTGTTTTTATGAAAAACATGAAAATTGAGAAATTAAAATAGTTCTAGTTGTTGATAGATTGTGCTAATTGGTTGTAAATGTCAACAAACATGTTTCTGATACTGTTATATTTATCTTACGTGTTATTACCACTGCTTGGTGGGTAAAATTTGTGTTAGTTGGCTTAAGAAAAGTACCGAAGCTCTGTTTTGCAAAAACTAAGTTATGTGTGTCGCGCAGGTGCGCAGCCTCCTAGTACAAATTCGCTCGGCCGCGCGAGCGCCCATTTCCAGACACTGAAGTTTGCTAATTCTGCAGACTTTGGTCGTTTGCTGTGGCTGAGCTAAAGCTTATGGTAATGTGTCCAACATGTAACAACAAGGCTAATACAGAGTGGTGTTATGTGTATTATAAATTCAAAGTTGCAAAAATGATTAGTAAATCAAAAAACGTGTTATGTGATAATTTAGTATACTTAATGAAAGTTAAACAAGTGTTGCGAAGTAAAACACTTAGAGCTTCTGAAATATAAATGGTAATGAACATGTTATGGTATGTTAGCATATCTAATAGGTATTGTGGTTCTAAAATTATTTGTAGGTGATCGTGAGTTTAATTTTATAGCTTACGCTCAAGGCAAGTTTTTAAACCCTATCTTTTTACATTGAGAAAGTTTCTAACTCTACACTTTTGTTGAGTTAGTTCTATTATTACACTGTGTAACTTTATTCTTTTGGTTGAGCAAGTTTTCTATCTTAACTGTTATTAATAAGTCAATTGTTCCTAAAATTCATTCGAGCAAACTGTAACTCTAGTGTTATTTGAAATTCTCATTTGATTGATTCATTTTAACTTGTTTATAGTTAAGCAAGTTTCTTAAGTTCTATTATTGTATAATGAACGTAGGTTTTAAACTCTCGTCTCTATTATTGAACTGTTTGTATGAGTTAATACCACGTTAGGCAAGTTTTTAGTTTCCATCTTGCTATCAGTTAAAGCACGTTCAGTAATTTCATTCCTAATGTTACAACACTCTAACCTTAGCTTATTTATTGTTCAAGCAAAGGTTTACCATTTTATTCATTTTGTTGAATACTTATGCTCTATAGTTATTTCAAACATGAGTTTAATATTTATAATCAGTTCATTTATGATTCTCAATTATTCTATGTTATGTTGTTATCAACCATCTGTTGTGGTTATCAAACACTATTGATTCAACTAGTCCTCTAGTTGATGTTCGTTAAACTTCAATTTCCCTTGAAAGCTTATCCAAACCAAACTTTCTTTGGTGCGAACTTGTACTCTAAATACTAGGATGAACAACCCTATTATTATTAGGGGATAATTTACGCGTAGCGTTAAAATGTTTGTGCACATTACATTGTACGAAGGACTGATCCCCCTAAGTACGAGGAGTCCTTATAGTCTTATGACTATTAAAGTTGATGTTGAAAGATTACTCACAACTGTGGACATAGTTCATGGTCTTATGACCCTCAGTTACATATATTCCATATTTTGGATTCCAGTTTTTGATTATCATTGTTGGAGTATTATTCAAACTTGATGAGCCTATTCGTTGGCAATTATTATTATTATTTTCCTGTTAATTTATTGTTGTATCCAGTGAGCAATTGTTTTGCTCACTCTTGCATATTTATACACTCATTGCAGCTAAAGTTGAGAAGGTAGATGAGCCTTCAACTAGCAAAGGAAAGGGAAAAATATACAAGTGATGCTGATTTGTACTTTTATTTACTGTTATGATCATAAACTTTTCAATAATGATGTAATGTAATAATTAAATTCCGCACTTGAATGATGTTTAAAGGTTAGATAATTTGGGATGTTTTTAAATTAATGTTGTAACCCTATTTAAAGGGAGAATTATGGTTAAAAATTATTTTATCTGGGTAGATAGTATGAAAGGTTGAATAATGATCACCAAATCTTGTGGAAATAAATTACCTAGATTTGGGGGTGTTACAAGTTGGTATCAAAGCCTTAGGTTATGAACCTTAGGTGGGGAAAAAGCCTTAGGAAGTAACCTTTGAAAAGATAGTAATGATAAACTCTTATCAAGTTGTTAAGGAAGAAGTAATAAAACACTTATGTGCTTATGTGTTTATAACTTATGTACTCGTGAGTGTCGAGTAGTGATGATTAGTAATTAAAACTTAAAATTTGGTTGACAGGATGGCTAATATAGGAGGATCTAGTCAGGCTAGAGAGGAGGAGCCTCGAGATATGCAGGTGGTTTGGGAACAACTACTACCATGGGAAACAATTCCGTCGGTCACAGTAGTTGAGCGGGAAAGAGTATCAGATGAGGAGGATGAGATAGAAATGGATGAGGAGGACCCTGTTGAGCTGCCACAGTCAGAGGATGAGGAGGACGAGGAGGAGGAGATTCCACTTAACTCAATAGTTGCCCGTATGTACGACGAGGTGTATGACCGTAATGTGGGACTTCAGGATACCGTTGAAGAGTTGCAGGAGATAATAGCTGAACAACAGACCTCGATGGCACAGAAGGATGACGAGATCCTAGATCGAGAGGAACGTCTAAGTAATGTCGAAGAGAAGCTAGTTCACACCGAAGAAGAGAATGCACGAATGATAGCGGAGATTGTAGAGCTGAAGAACAAGTTGAGGGAGGAATTGACTAAGAGGGCAAGAGTCGAAGACGCATACGAGGAAGCTTATCAACGAGCCGGGATAGTAGGAAGAGACGCACAAGCAAATAGGATGAAGGTGGAGGAGATGAATAACGTATTCAACACCGTGATCAATCGAGCTCAAGATCGGGTCATGGGTTATCCTATTCAGTTCGAGACTCTGCCATCGTACGTGTTAGATTATCGAACAATGTTCCGGATTATGGAAGAAGAACGTCAAAAGGGTACGGACTATCTTAGTAGGACGTCATAGAGAATGTGTCTGTGATGAGACTAATAAAATGTTAAATAATATGTAAATCCCAAGTGTGATGTAACCTATGGGATATGATAATGATGTTATCCCAGAACTTTAGTAGTTCAGGGAAGTAGTGTAAATAGCGGTGATACTATTGTTTTGATATTTTTAAAAGATGATGAATGAATAAAAGTTATTGTTTTATTCAAAGTGTTATGTGTTACATGATAATCTCTTATGATGTGCAATTTAAGTATATAATACTTTAAAGGTTGAATAGAAGCTAATGGGTGTATTTTAACAGAAAATGTCTCCAAGACGTCAGCTACCATGACAGAGAACCACTGAGGAAAATAACAACAACAATGTGGAAGGAAACACTATTCAGCAGCTAGTGACGCTACTGACAGGAGCGATATAGAATCGACCAAAGAACCAAGGAACAACGTTTAAGGATTTTAAGGCGGTTGGACCACCTGAATTCTGTGGGTCCATGAATCCAGTCGACGCACAGACCTGGATTATGGAGATAGAAAAGTTATTCGATGAAACCCTATTCAGCAGCTAGTGACGCTACTGACAGGAGCGATGCAGAATCAACCACAGAACCAAGGAACAACGTTTAAGGATTTAAAGGCGGTTGGACCACCTGAATTTCGTGGGTCCATGAATCCAGTCGAGGCACAGACCTGGATTATGGAGATAGAAAAGGTGTTCGATGTCGCTAGGGTAGGGGATGATCAGAAGACTGCTTTCGTAACATTCATGTTGAAAGCATAGGCTAGTTATTGGTGGCAGACCAATAAAACTCGTGAAGGGCCAGGGGTGATGACCTGGGATAGGTTTAAGGAATTGTTCTTCGAGACCTATTTCCCAGAGAGTTCGAAGAGTCAGTTAGAAGTGTAGTTTTTGGAATTGAAGCAGGGAACGATGACGGTGTCTGAGTATGTCGCTAAATTTAACGAGTTGGCGAATTTACGCCATATCAAGTCAGCACGGACGAACGCAAGGCGAAGAGGTTTGAACAAGGATTGAAGCCCTTGTTGTATAGTAGGGTCTCCTTGTTCCAATTGAAAACATTTGCAGCGGTGATGGAGAAGGCAATTCTCGCTGAGAGTGGAGGCGAGGCTGTAACAAAACATAACCAAGAGTAGAGGAAAAAGAAGAGTGAAGGTGACGTTAAGAATGGTGGAGGTAATAATGGTGGAAATGGTAACAACAGTTTGAAGAGGAAGTGGAATGCGAATGGAGGAGCTGGAAATCAACAAGGAAGCCAGCAAAAGAAGAAGTTCGAAGCATATGCTACATGCGGAAAGTTTCACAAGGGTGTGTGCTTAATGGGGAAACGAGTATGTTTCAATTGTGGCCAGGAGGGTCACATTGCCCCAAATTGCACTCAACCTAGGAAGAACGTTTGCTTCACGTACAGGTCCAAGGATCACTTTGCTCGTGAATGCCCAAAGAAGAAGTCGGGTGAGACAGTTGGAAGCAAGGGAAATGCTAGTGGAGGTGCGCTGACTATTGCAGGACCAACGCCAATAAATAAGCCCACAGCAAGAACCTTTAACATGAAGGTGCAGGACGCGGTGCAATTAAAAGATGTCGTGTCAGGTATTATCCAAATCAATGATATAAATTCATATGTATTACTTGATTCGGGTGCTACTTGCTCGTTTATATCTGATGAATTTGCTAAAGAGTTAGAAATATCTAATGAAGAGCTGAATTTCCCTTTAAACATAGAAATTGCGAATAGGAAAGAGATTCTTGTTAGGTTCGTATACAAGAACTGTAGGGTGAACATTAAGGGAAATATCATGACAGTAGATTTAATTCCGATAAAACTCGGAGAGTTTGATGTGATTTTGGGAATGGATTGTCTATTCAATTATGGAGTGATAATCGACTGCCAAAAGAAGTGTGTAAACCTTATGACTCCGTCAAAGGTAGTTTTTTATGGTAGCAAATAGCCTAGACAAATGAAATGTCTGACGATGATGCAGGCCAAGAAGTTATTGAGTCAGGACTGTGTAGGGTATTTAGCTTACATAGTCGATACTCAAAAGGAGAAGGGTGTAAAGTTGGAAGAAATACCAGTGGTTAGGAAATTCGTGGATGTGTTTCCAGAAGATTTGTTAGGACTTCCATCTGACAGAGAAATCGAGTTCGTGATCGACTTAGCACTAGGACCCACACCAATATCGAAGGCCTCGTAAAGAATGGCTCTGGTGGAAATGAAGGAACTAATGGTGCAACTTCAAGAACTGCTGGATAAGAAGTACATTCAACCGAGTGTGTCACCGTGGGGAGCACCGGTATTATCCGTGAAGAAGAAGGATGGGTCAATGCGTCTTTGCATTGATTATAGAGAATTAAACAAGGTCGCTATTAAAAACAAATATCCATTGCCAAGAATTGATGACTTGTTTGATCAACTGAAGGGTGCTAAATATTTTTCAAAAATAGATTTGAGAAGTGGATATCACCAATTGAAAGTGAGGAAGGAGGATGTACCGAAGACGGCATTCCGAACTCGCTATGGACATTACGAATTTTTAGTGATGTCATTTGGTTTGACAAACGCCCCTGCAGCGTTCATGGATTTGATGAACAGGGTGTTTAAACCATTTTTAGACAAGTTTGTAGTTGTGTTGATCGATGATATTTTGGTGTACTCTAAAACTCAAGAGGAACATGTAGAACACTTAGGACTGACGCTGGAGATGCTAAGAAAAGAAAAGTTGTACGTAAAATTTTCTAAATGTGAATTTTAGCTAGAACGTGTACAATTTTTTGGGCATGTAATTGATAAGGATGGGATTTCGATAGTTCCATCAAAAGTCGAAGTTGTGATAAATTGGGAACAACCAAGAACTCCATCAAAAGTGAGAAGTTTCTTGGGATTGGCAGGATATTATAGACGGTTTATTCAAGATTTTTTCAAGATTGCCACTCCGTTGACAAATTTGACGAGAAAATTTGTAAAATTTGTTTGGACGGAAAAGTGTAAGGAAAGTTTTCAAGAACTGAAAAAGAAGTTAAGTGTGGCACATGTGTTGTCGTTACCAGATAATATAGGAAACTTTGTGGTGTATAGTGATGCTTCACACAAAGGATTGGGTTGTGTCCTTATGCAGAACGACAAAGTCATTGCCTATGCATCAAGGCAACTAAAAGACTACGAGAAAGGGTATCCAACTCATGATTTAGAGTTGGCAGCGGTTGTGTTTGCATTAAAGATATGGAGACACTATCTCTACGGAGAAAAATGTGAGATCTACACAGACCATAAAAACCTGAAGTATATTTTCACACAGAAAGACCTGAACATGCGACAAAGGAGATGGATGGAATTGATAAAGGATTAAGATTGTGAGATCTTTTATCATCCGGGCAAAGCTAACGTGGTTGCAGATGCCTTGAGTAGGAAAGGCAGAGAAAAGTTGATGTTGTTAACTAATAAGGAGGAGCTCATTTCAGCAATGGCAAGGCTAGAGCTAGAAATAAAATTTCTAGAAGAATCTGGTGAAAAATTATTCCAGATAGAAGCTGGTCCAACTTTGGTGGACAAAGTGAAGAATGCACAACTACATGATGAAGAATGCAAGAAGATAAAGGAAAGCGTGGCCGAGGGTAAAGAAGTGAAGTACAAGGTCGATACTGAGGGAATGCTAAGATTCGTGGGACGAATTTGGGTTTCAACGGTATAGGATATTAAAGAAGACATCTTGACGGAAGCTCATAGCTCAAGATATTCGATTCATCCAGGAAGCACGAAAATGTATCAAGATTTGCGGCGTCATTTTTGGTGGCCGAACATGAAAAGAGATGTTATAGAATGCGTTGCAAAATGCCTGACATGTCAGAAAGTGAAGGCTGAGCATCAACGACCAAGCGGGTTACTTCAACTGTTAGAAATATCAGAATGGAAGTGGGAACATATCACAATGGATTTTGTGGTAGGTCTTCCGACGACTCAGAAAGAATACGATGCGATATGGGTGATAGTGGACAGATTGACGAAATCTACACACTTTTTGCCAATAAAGATTAGATTTAATCTTGATCAGCTGGCGAAACTATACATTAAAGAAATCGTCTCAAGACATGGAGTTCCGATGTCAATTGTATTAGACAAAGATCCGAGATTCACATCAAATTTTTGGAATAGACTACAAGAATGCATAGGAACGCAACTGAAAATGAGTACAACATATCATCCACAAACTGATGGCCAAAGTGAAAGAACGATCCAGACGCTTGAAGATATGCTCAGAGCGTGCATTATGGATTTCAAAGGAAACTAGGATGATCATCTACCGTTGGTGGAATTTTTATACAACAACAGTTACCACGCAAGTATTGGTATGCCGCCATACGAGGCGTTATACGGCAGAAAGTGCAGAACTCCACTTTGCTGGGATGAAGTTGGTGAGCGTCAACTGTTAGGCCCAGAACTGGTACAGCAGATCTTTGAAGTTATTAAACTCATCAGAGCAAGATTGGTAGCTGCTCAAGATCGACAGAAAAAGTATGTTGATCAACACCGGCAGAATCGTGAGTTTGAAGGAGGAAGTTTCGTGTTCTTGAAAGTTTCTCCTTGGAAGGGGAAAATTCATTTCGGCAAGAAAGGAAAGCTCAGCCCAAGGTTTATTGGACCTTTCAAAATTTTGCGACGAGTGGGAGAAGTAGCTTACGAGGTAGCTTTACCTCCAAAATTAGAGCATGTGCACAATGTTTTTCATGTGTCGGTGTTGTGATCGTATAAACCCGATTACAAGCATGTTATTGAGTATGAACCGTTGTAATTTGATAAAGATTTGTCTTACGAAGAGATTCCTATCCAGATAGTCGATAGAAAAGAATAAGTGCTCAAGAATAAAGTGATACCTTCTGTGAAGGTGATATGGAGGAACCACAATGTCGAAGAGGCTACGTGAGAACTCGAAGCTGATATGATAAAAAATTACCCTGAGTTATTTGTTTATTCTAAGTAAGTTATTTGTCTTCGATTATGGGGACAAAATCTTTGTAAGTAGGGGAAAATGTAACGATTTGATTGTTTGAATGGTGATTCTGAGGACAGAATCCTTTTCAGAAGGGAATGATGTAACATTCCAGAATTTTAAATGAAATATTAAATATTTATTGAATTATATAAATATTTAGTGGATGTGTTTATTGTTAAATAAATATTTGTTTAATTGATTTAATTTTATTTGGTGAATTATTTGCTAAATAAATAATTGATGAATTAAGAAAATGATTATTATATTGATATTTCAAATTAATGTTAATTATTGGTATTATGTTATGTGATTAAAGGATTTATTTAATTAATTGTGATTTGAATTAATTAAAATAAATATGAAAGCTTGATTAAATATAGTGTGACAAATAACTATATTATAAGAAGTTATTAAAATGAATTAAAGTAGCTTAATTTAGTTTTGCCATACAAGACTTAATATATTAATCCTTTAATATATAAAAGGTTTTTGCCAAACAAGCCTTATGGCTTTTTGGGATTTCTAGTTTTATATATATATATATATATATATATATATATATATATATATATATATATATATATATATAAAATAAATAAAATAATAAGTATAATATAATTATAGCTTATACGTTATTTTTGTAACTGATATCCTAGTAAGTATATGTATTATTATATCAGTTTTATTTTTTACGCATACTTGTTAGTTGTCTAGTCTAAGCCTAAGAGAAGAAAACTAAGAAGTTCAGAGAACTTGAGAGAGAATCGGAGAGGAGTCTTAAGAATTTCACAGCAAGTTCAGTGTTTAGCAAGGTTGTGCAAGCTAGTTGAAGGTAATTCTCCATGATCTCCATATTATATATATATATATATATATATATATATATGTGTGTGTGTGTGTGTGTGTGTGTGTGTGTGTGTGTGTGTGTGTTTATGTGTGTGTGTGTGTATGTATGTATGGATGAGTTTACGACATGAAGTTTCAAACTCTGTGTATTCTAGCTTTCTATAAATTGTGATTATGTAATCTGTTGATGGTAATTAGATATAATTATGATTAGAGAGTACATTTAAACAATAATTGCTTGCTAATTTTGGTTTACAGTATAAGATAATTTTGACAGTAGATGTATTATTTGTATGGCTTAGGTAAGTACCAATTGAGATGGTCAATTCTTATGTTAAACTATAAATTGACGCTTGTTTATGATAATTCTTTAAGATAAGAACATAACATAACTTGAATGAGATGATTTGGTCAAGTATTGAATTCACAGTGATGATTTTTAGAATGAATATCAAGAAAATAGAGTTTTTATGAAAAATATGAAAATTGAGAAATTAAAATAGTTCTAGTTGTTGATAAATTGTGCTAATTGGTTGTAAAATGTTAGCAAACATGTTTCTAATACTGTTATATTTATCTTACGTGTTATTACCACTGTTTTGGTGGGTAAAATTCGTGTTAGTTGGCTTAAGAAAAGTACTGAAGCTTTGTTCTGCAAAAACTGAGTTCTGTGTGTCGCGCGGGTGCGCAGCCCTTAGGCGCGAGCGTGCGGCCTCCCAGTACAAAACTCGCGAGGCCGCGCGAGTGCCCATTTCCAAACACTGAAGTCTGCTAATTCTGCAGACTTTGGTCGTTCGTTGTGGCTTAGCTAAAGCTTATGGTAATGTGTCCAACATGTAACAACAAGGCTAATACAGAGTGGTGTTATGTGTATTATAAATTCAAAGTTGCAAAAATGATTAATAAATCAAAAAACATGTTATGTGATAATTTAGTATACTTAATGAAAGTAAAACAAGTGTTGCGAAGTAAAACACTTAGAGTTTCTGAAATATAAATGGTAATGAACATGTTATGGTATGTTAGCATATCTAATAGGTATTGTGGTTCTAAAATTATGTGTAGGTGATCGTGAGTTTAATTTTATAGCTTACGCTCAAGGAAAGTTTCTAAACCCTATCTTTTTATATTGAGAAAGTTTCTAACTCTACACTTTCGTTGAGTTAGTTCTATTATTACACTGTGTAACTTTATTCTTTTGGTTGAGCAAGTTTTTTATCTTAACTGTTATTAATAAGTCAATTGTTCCTAAAATTCATTCGAGCAAACTGTAACTCTAGTGTTATTTGAAATTCTCATTTGATTGATTCATTTTAACTTGTTTATAGTTAAACAAGTTTCTTAAGTTCTATTATTGCATAATGAACGTAGCTTTTGAACTCTCGTCTCTATTATTGAACTGTTTGCATGAGTTAATACCACGTTGGGCAAGTTTTTAGTTTCCATCTTGCTATCAGTTAAAGTACGTTCAGTAATTTCATTCCTAATGTTACAAGACTCTAACCTTAGCTTATTTATTATTCAAGCAAAGGTTTACCATTTTATTCATTTTGTTGAATACTTATGCTCTATAGTTATTTCAGGCATGAGTTTAATATTTATAATCAGTTCATTTATGATTTTCAATTATTCTATGATATGTTGTTATCAACCATCTGTTATGGTTATCAAACATTATTAATTCAACTAGTCCTCTAGTTGATATTCATTAAACTTCAATTTCCCTTGAAAGCTTATTCAAACCAAACTTTCTTTGGTGCGAACTTGTACTCTAAATACTGGGATGAACAACCCTATTATTATTAGGGGATAATTTACACGTAGCGTTAAAATGTTTGTGCACAATACATTGTATGAAGGGCTGATCCCCCTAAGTACGAGGAGTCCTTATAGTCTTATGACTGTTAAAGTTGGAGTTGAAAGATTACTCACAAATGTGGACATAGTTCATGGTCTTATGACCCTCAGCTACATGTATTCCATATTTTGGATTTAAGTTTTTGATTATCATTGTTGGATTATTATTCAGACTTGATGAACCTATTCGTTGGCAATTATTATTATTATTTTTCTGTTGATTTATTGTTGTATCCAGTGAGCAATTGTTTTGCTCACTCTTGCATATTTATACACTCATTGCAGCTAAAGTTGAGAGGGTAGATGAGCCTTCAACTAGCAAAAGAAAGGGAAAAATGTACAAGTGATGCTGATTTGTACTTTTGTTTACTGTTATGATCATACACTTTTCATTAATGATGTAATGTAATAATTAAATTCTGCACTTAATGATGTTTAAAGGTTAGATAACCTGGGATGTTTTTGAATTAATGTTGCAACCCTATTTAAAGGGAGAATTATGGTTAAATATTATTTTATCTGGGTAGATAATATGAAAGTTTGGATAGTGAGCACCAAATCTTGTAGAAATAAAGTACCTAGATTTGGGGTTGTCACACAATCTCCATCTGGTCATCCTTTATCACCAATTCAGGCACAAACTGCCATTCAAACCACATATATCTGAAGTAAGTGTTCAAACCTCAAAAAAATTGCTCCTACAACTTTGATTGGAACATCATATCTGGCTATAACCAAGTAAGTCCACAAGATTTTATTGCAAATTATTTGGATTTGCTTGGATAGTAGCTAAGTTAGTAAGTTAAAGTTAGTTCTTTCATTGTGTTGGTTCAAGTGGGTTTGGGTACTTTTAATTGTTGCTTGTATTGCATTGGAAGGCTAGTGTGCTTAGTAATTGACAAATTTGGTGAAAATTAAGTTTGGGGAGTGCTTAACAATAGTGTTCAAAAGTTTTCCACACTAAGTGTTCGATAATTTGTCACAAAGAGTATTTGCCCATACTAAGCCACTGAACATCATTTGTCGGGAAAGAAATTAACATGCAAGACTTATGGCTACTAAAAGGCATAGAGGAGAAACTTCGGGCACTTAGACAAAGTTTGACAAAAAGAGATTTACAAGTGCTGGTGCGTCCGAAAGATATTACAATTTGCTTTCTATTAAAACGCTGATTCCTGAGCGTGGATTATTGCCAGAGGCAGAAGATGGGGAGTTACTACAAATGATTCGAAGTAGAAGATGGGTGAACTTTACAGCCTAACCAGATTCATTGGTCATTAAAATTGTTAAGGAATTCTACGCCAATGAAAAAGATGTTGTTGGTAACATGATTTGGGCTCGCGGAAAATCAGTGGAGGTCAGTTTCAGGACAATAAATGCTTACTACGGCTTGAAGATAATACCTAATAATGGCTACATGCAATATTTAGAGCACGAGCTGGTCAACAATGAGGTCATTCAAGCTTTGTGTGTACCTGGAACAAAATGGAAATTAACAGATCAATAAGAAGCTGTTTTGTTCCCTGCATCCGCACTAAGTAGTTATGGGAAAGCATGGCATGCCTTCAATTGTGCCAAGTTGATGTCGTGTAGGTATATGAGTAATGTTATAAATCAACGGGCAGCGTTGCTTTTCTGCATTAGACAAGGAAAAACTATAGATGTGGGTCAGGTTATACATGATTCAATTGACAAAGCAATTCAAGGAGGGACCTCAGGTGGACTGCCTCATCCATATTTGATTAGTGGACTATGTCAACAAGCTGGAGTAAAATGGGATGTCGAGGAAGCTAGACAACCTCCTTTAGCCGTAATTGACCACTCGCTTACTAAGAAGTACAAGGTATGGGTTAGGGGTACACCACATTCAAGAGGGTTAGGTTTCATTATTGTGCCTCCAGAGCCTGCTGACGAGCCTAATCAACAATCAAATGACAATCCTACTGCAGCTGGGAGTTATGGGCCACCACCAAATTTTTTTGAGGATATTCGTCGAGAATTAAGAAATCAAACTAGAAGGATTGACATGGTGGCTACTCAAGTTCAGCATGGTATTGACCGGGTGGAAAGAAATTAGGATAGCATGGCTCAACGGCAAACAGAGATGTATCAGAACTGTAGTGCAGCATTCTTAGAGATGTTCGACCGTATGAATCAGACAGGCACTCCCTACCAATTTCCCCCGTTGTCTGTGTATCCCCTGAGGATAAGGTTGATGAAGAAGAAGAAGAGGATATTGACGAGGAATAAGGCTTCGATCTTTCAGGGAAGTCCTCAGCGCCTAATTTCTTATATT
Source organism: Panax notoginseng (assembly GCA_016801055.1). Lineage (NCBI taxonomy): Eukaryota > Viridiplantae > Streptophyta > Magnoliopsida > Apiales > Araliaceae > Panax > Panax notoginseng. The sequence continues at coordinate 59,605,783 of CM029023.1, read as the reverse complement.
TTTTTTGTTATATACAATGAGGACATTGCATATGTTAAGTTTGGGGGTGCATTCTTCCAGTTCCAGTTGCATTCGTTTAGTATTCATTTTGTAGTTTTTCATGTAGTTTTCATTCTAATTTCTTTAAAAAAAATAGAAAAAGAAAAAATTCAAGTATTTGCATGTTTCCAGTTGTTAGATGGTTTAAGTCTGTTTTGGCCAATGATGAGATTGGAATTGAGTAGACAAGTATAGTATTGACTGTTAAGACTTTGATGTGATTTCTTGTCATGATTTGAATCTTTACCAGTTTGAAACTGATATAATAAGGATAGCACAGTAAAAATAACTTTGTTGACTGATTGAGTCTAAATTGATACATAATGGAATTCTTGAGGATAATACTAGTTTGAATGAATGAAAGACATGAACATGCAGAGATGACTGAATTTAGACAAAAACTTAAGTTTGGGGAAAAAATTTGGGATATATAAGCTTCAAAAAGAAAAAAAATGATGAAAAAGATACCATGGCTAGTCTTGTTTCGAGGCCTTTGTTACTTGAGCAAGTACGCCCGAGGGAGTGTCTTTACACCTAGCGCCCTAAGGTCTTATATGGTGTGGGAGTCGTTGGTCGAAAGCTCGCTAAGGGGTAGCACTGTTAGCCTAATGGAATGAGACATTGCACAGTCATGGTTAAAATAATAATAATAATAATAATAATAAACAATAAAGCGGGAAAAGTGCCAAAAGCCCCCGTAATGATAAGTAAAGTATAAGTATCCCAGATTGGACTCTTGCATTTGGTGGATGTTTGACTTTAGTTGGATCTAGCTTGTTCGTGAATTTTGTGAGTTTACACTATATGATGCCTTTAAAGAGATCTATTATGTGTTGTATTTAGTATTATATTAGTTAGCATTGTTGTTGAGCACACATGCACTATATCAGTTATAATATGGTAAGATTTGATGATTGACTACGAAATTATTGATCTGTCTTGGTATGATGTACTAGCATGTTTATTGTGATTTCTCTGAGGCTTGATGAATAGATTTTGTTCTGTTTGACTGCTGGAATTTTAGGCATGCAGATAGCTGCATTTGCATTGTATATTTAGTTATTGCATTGTGTTTTGTTGCTTGGGAACAAGCAGGGAGGATAATAGATCATGAAGAGTTCAAGAACCATAAAACACTATAAGTCAAATAAGAGGAACCTATAGATAGAACTATTGTACCACAACCGAATCATAAATCTGAAATAGTACTGAAGATACCTGAGAGGTATGGATTCATCATGGATGATGATGATGAGGTACGTATCATAGAAGATGATAATCTAGTTACATACGATGAGGTAAAAGTTGTAGACACTTAGAGAAATATATTGAAGCAAACTTCTCAAAAATGGAACATTCGTTTTGATGAAATAATCAAAAGAGTTTAATTTTTTCAAAAACAATAATGAACCTAGTGTGTACAAAAGGTCAGTGGGAGCGTCATGACATTCCTAGTATTATATGTTGATATACTATGGATATAGAATGACATATCAATGCTATAATTAATAAAGATATAGTTGTCTAAATATTCCTCCATGAATGATTTGGGAAGAGTATTATAAATGGGGATAAAAATCTATATAGATAGATTTAAAAAGATGTTCAGTTTAACCCAAGGACGTATAATCATTTGATGCTAAAGTCGTTTAGCATGACAAACTCCAAGAGATGTCTCATGTTGATGAGTTATGAAGTGTATCTCTCTTAATAGTCCTCATAGACTCCTGAAAAGAGAGATCGTATGAGTGATAATCATGTATACAATGAAATATATGAGACCTGATGTTGATCGGTCATATTCTGGAGAAGATCACTGTAAGACGGTGAAAAATATCTTAAAGTAGTTAACCGGAACTAAGGATGTGATTAAAATTTTTGGTGGATCTAAATTAAAACTAGAGGGCTTAACAGGCTCAAGTTTTTCAGACAGACCAAGACGACAGAAAATCCACTTTAAGGTAAAGTGTTACCTTAAATTGTGGTGTATTGAATTAGAAAGGTTTCAAACAGCAAAGAGTTGCTGGTTTAGTGATAAAGATAAAGTATATAGCTATAAATGAAGCAACAAGTTAATTGCTCTGATGAAAAGTTCATTACAGAATTAGGAATAGTTCCTAAGTCTCATCTTGGATCTAAATATGTGTTGTGGCACTTTCATTTGATTATAGGAATTATTGAAAGATGGGAAATCACTATAGAGATAGTGGACTCTCAAGAACAACATTACATATCAATTAACTAAAGCTTATCCAACAGCAGGATAATCGTCACTTAGAGAAGAAGGATATGAGATACCATGACGATTGGCTTTAGTGTAAGTGGGAGATTGAAAGTAGTATGCACACAAGCCAATCATGTTTGATGATAAAGCATATACTTTGTAACAATCTTATTTATTTATTAATAAAAAGTATTAATTTATTAAAAGCTTTTAATTATCTACATGATGTTGCTTTATAATATGTGATAAACTCATAGTTTTAAGCAATGCTTTTAGAATAATGATGATGGTTATTCTAATGAGATCTAAATTCTTAGAAAGCTTAAAACTAAAATAGTTCCCAATCGTTGAATTACTAAATTGGGGATTAGTGAATCCAGATAGATTAATAAATACGTTGATTACTCATTTAATGAGGATGATTGATCTCATTATCATTTGTGTGGAGACATTAAAGCAAGTATGTAGGTGCTTATTGGAGAATAAGGACACTGAACGTGGCTCGCTAAGGAATACCTAATGAAGTTTCACTTACCTATCAATATAAATTTCTGTAGTGATAGTAGTACAAGTGATCCTTGGACTTGAGATCATAATAGTATCTTGTGTATGATGAGTTATACTTTGATGTATTCCTTAAGACCCTTAGGGTATATCAAAGTGTATGCTTGGGTATAACAAGTTATAGATGGAGATAATATTTGATTAATAAAGAATCTACCGCTTCTAGTAAAAGAAGATAATGTCCTATGTGATTCGATAAATGACAACCCAGTAGTCCTTGGCCAAGGTAAAATGAAATTAGAAAAGAGTTTCTAATTTGCATTATTTGGAGTTGTGCATTTAAGAGTCAAAATACATATAATTAAATAAAATAAGACTTGACAGTAATTTCATGTCTTATATTTAATTGGGACATTGTATGATGGAAGGATTGAATTGTACGGTAACTATTTACTCAAATGTTTTTTTATGATTAATGTTAAAATCTATATTATCTGGAAAGTTGTTAATCGCTAGGGAGGCTTATCTCTAATGTGGAATAAATATTATTTATTTGAAATAAATTAATATTTAATTTATTTATTTAAATAAGATTAGAATTATTCTAATTGATTTATTCACAACTGTTTAATATGGAGAACCTAAAGGGTCACACCATAAAAGGATGAATAATTATTTAAGAAGTTAATGGCATAATCGTAATAATAAGTTAAGTATATTTAATTTAATCTATGGTGATAGAATAAATTAAATAGCTTAATATTTATTATTTAATATTTTGAAAATATTAAATATAAATTAATAAGAGGAGTCTTATTATTATTATTACTATTATTATTATTTAATTCCTAAAGGAGTTTGGAAATTAATTAATAAAAGTAATCTCATATATCCTAATAAGATTAGGAGGCAAATTAATTAAAAGAGTTTAATTAATTATTCCTAATAAGATTCGGAGCCCCTAATTAATTAAAAGATTTTAAATTAATTAAAATAAAACTCAATTCCTTAATTGTTAAGGAGGGTTGCCCACATCTATAAATAAGAAGAGTCTTATTATGGGTGGGGGTGGTTGACACTTTCACAACACACGTGAATACGTAATTCTAATAGTTGGAAGAGTACACTATTTTCTATGAGAGATAGAAAACTAGGATTTTGCCAAATACCCATCTTCTTGAATCTTTCTTTTTCCTTGGTGAATCACCTCTAGAGGCCAAACACATGGGTGGCTAACGTTGATCAAATGAAGCAACCAAACCCGGTGGATTCAAGTTGAACGCGAAAGGATTTGGAGGTGAACTTGTACCTGAGGAAGCTCGAATCTTCGAGGGTATGATTCTTGTTCTTTGTCTTTCCGTTTAATTAATAATTGTACATAAAGTATGATCCAGGTATATGGTTTGTAAAATTTAAAAACTCTGATTTTTCCACGTTTTTGCTTATTTTGTGCAATTTGATTGCGTTCATGAATATTACAAACCTAACAGCTAGCTCAATCCATGGGTGTCAAACGGTTAACTGTCTTTGGAGATTTCGAGCAGGTAATCAAACAAACCACTGGGATCTATCACACCAAAGAATTACATTTGTTGCCTTACCATCGGCAAGTTATCTCGATGACTTCAGAGTTTGAAGAAATATCCTTCCTCCACATTCCTCGTAACAGGAATGACTTTTCGGATGCATTAGCAACTTTTGCCTCCTTGATCAACATATCTGAAAAGGGAGGCATTCTAAATATCAAATTTACCTGCCAAAAGGCCCCAGCCTATGGGAATTACATCAGAGAAGTATCAGATGAGCTGCCTCCCATCCAACACCCTTGGGTGCGAGATGGATCTATGCCCACTGGGGTGAGTCAAGCTGAAAGAAAGCAGATCCATAGAATGGCCATGAAATTCTATCTGAGCAAAGTCGCACTCTACAAAAGAGATGCATGACTAGGCCTTCTAAGATGCCTTGACAAAGACCAAGCCCAGAGACTCATGGATGAAATTAATGGTGGAGTATGCGGTCTACACATGAGCCGTCCTCTACTTGTCAAGAAGATCTTAAGAACAGGGCATTAATGGCTCTCTCTCAAAGCTGACTGTGATGATCATGTCAGGAGATGTTATCAATGCCAAATTTATGGAAATGTTATCCACTCCTCTCCAAGGGAACTCCACAATATGAGTTCACCATAGTCCTTCTCAATATGGAGAATGGACGTGATCGGGCCAATCGAGCCCAAAGCTAGCAATGGTCATCGATTTATCTTCACCATGATCGACTATTTCACCAAATAGGTAGAGGCATCCTCTTTCCCCATAGTTACCAAAGAGGTGATCATTGGTTTCATCAAAAATAATGTCATTTGTCGATATGAACAACAAGAGGTGATTGTATCAGAAAATGCCAAAAACCTCAACAACCAAATGATAGAGAAATTATGCAACAAAATCCACATCAAGCATCTCAACTCCGTCATCTATCATTTAAAGATGAATGGTTTTGTTGAAGCGGCTAATAAGAATATCAAAAAGATCATGCAAAAGATATCCGCCAATCACAAAGGATGGTCTGACTTGTTGCCTCTGACTCTATTAGCCTACAAAATGTCAATGCCCACTTTCACTAGGGCAACCCCCTACTCATTATCCTATGGCATGAAAGCAGTGTTCCCCATAGAAGTGAAAATGAAATCCCTCAAAGTGTTGATAGACCCTTAGCTAGATGAAGACCAATGGTTACAATATCGGTACCACCAATTGTTTCTAATAGATGAAAGGCGAGCCACTGCCATCTTCCATGGTCAGTTATACCAAAAGAGGATCGCCAAATCCTACAACAAAAAAGTTCAGCTACGGCAATTCAAAGAGCATGACTTGGTCTTGAAAAAGGTCCTTAACAACCAAGATCAATCTAAAGGAAAATTTGCCTCAAACTGGGAAGGCCCGTTTATTGTCAAGGAGGTATTGATAGGAGGAGCCCTCAGATTGCAAGAAATGGATGGCAAAGAATTTCCCTAACTCATCAACTCAGACACCGTGAAACGATATTATGTCTAAAGTTACCTGCAAACCAGCATCCTAGTTCTGGATCAACAATCCATCAATCAATTAAGGTTTTTAAAACCTTTCTAACCACATCAGTTTTTGTCCCACCAGGGACGAACTACACAGAACTGATCTCCCCTAAACACGGGAGTACGTAGGCAACCATTTATGGTCCAGTCTAAACTTTACAAAAACAAAAACAAAAACCCTTTTACTACATACAACTTTCAACCTTTTCATTCTAGGTTAGAACTACATAGACCTGATCTCCCCATACATGGGAGTATGTAGGCAGCCATTCATGGTGCGGTCTCACCCCTATAAAAACATAAAATCTTATCAATGGTACTGGGATCATCTTGTAACCTTTCAAACCAAACCATAAGAGATGGAACTACCCGATCTCCTTAATACACGGGAATATATCGGCGACCATCTATGGAGAACTTAAACCATACCTCATCGGCTTAGACCATAGGGATGGAACTACCTGGTCTCACCTCATAAATGGGAGAAAAAATCGGTGACCATCTATACTGCGGTTGAACATCTATAATGCGGTTGAATCCTCAAAGTAAAACATCAATCCATAAACGGTCTACCTCAGAGAGGAAAGCCAAAATCCTCTCCACAACCACATACAGAAACCAGTCCAAAGACACTAAAAAGCTATATATATATATATATATATATATATATATATATATATATACCACTTTTACATAAATATCTGCTTTAATTGATCTCATAATGTAGATACTTAATCTTACAGCTTGCGGGCTAGATTTACCTAAATCTGGCTATTTCTAACTTTGACCGATTCAAAAGTGACTAAATTAGAACTGTTAAAGCTAAAATGGTTTAGATTTACTCAAATCTAGCTCTTTTTCTAGCTTTTGAACATATTACCCTTTCATGCGAGCCTAAGAATTATGTGATCATAGATTCAACCTCTGAATCTACATTCGGTTCCCACGATGGACATTTCTCAGCTGCAGCCATCTTATAAAATATCTACGGTGTCTAGATATCCTTAGATGGCTCTCATGCCCATAAGGTGTTCGGGACTGCTATATATCTTATTTTCTCGAAAATGCATTGCATCTCGAAAATAAAAGCAATCAAACCGAAAACATAATAAAATGGAAGTATCAAAGACCTAAATTACTATTAAGCATAAGGGTTTGAAAAATATATTTTCCTAAACTTCACTACTATATCTTGTTAAAATTGAACTTTTATACAAAAGTTAAACCCTTTGTATATAGGTGCAATGTAGTGTCCCAAAATCTATGGCTTTGATACCAACTGTAATATCCCAAAATTCGGTATCAAACATCACTAATCTGGTATATTAATTCTATAATTATTGCGGAAGATATAAATATAAATTGTTTATACATTAAACTTACACACTATTCCCAAGGTCGAGAACCTTCACGTAATACATGTATTCCATATTCTATCCGACACACAATGTCATTCTCCTTCGTCTGTATCCGAAGTATTCGTTCTACTCTACAATGTTTATCATAATATAGCAAGGGTGAGAAACAAGTTTGCCCAGCAAGTTTAAGTTCAATAAAAGATATATCATGATTGAAAGAATTGAACAATAAGCTAGCTAACGTTCAACAATATATTAATTGAGAACTAGCATGAATCAAATTTCATAGTTGAACGACCTAGATAATTGGAATGATTGGTCAATAAAGAATATGAACAAATCAACTGAACCAGATGGTAATGAAGGTGATCAGCCTTTCATACCCGATGAACACATGTAACATGCACAAAGTGTGAATCAACAAATTAAAGACATGGTATAATCAATAACGATTAACCACAAGCATATTTGAATAATCATAACTTAGGGTTGAGTTATAGAGAACTTGCCTGAATCACCGACTACTGCTACATAGTCCATATAGCTTTATCCGAAGACCTAATATTAATAATGTTGATCTCCAATATTAGAATAATATCATCACGGTATAATACTGTTAATTACAGTTATAAAATAACCTAGACACATTATCACATAGACCTAACAGTCTATAAAACACATATGACCTAGTATCAAGTCAAACTATTTTAGTCTGAGTTGAGTTCGGTACTATTTCGACCTCCCGATTGCCTAATCAGATAACCATCGAGCCTAATCCTAGCAATACTCTACTTAAACTGGTTCAACATTATCTTAGATAATTTATTATTCTGTCAAAATATTTTTCAAAGTCTCATAATAATTTTTTAAGTAAACATTATCATTTATCATGATTTCTCAATCATGAATATCATATTTATATAAATTAAATACCACAATATTCTCTTATCATTAATATTTATTTAATATCAAATATTAATGAAATACATAACATAATATTATAAATTATTTATAATATCTCACAGTATTTTTAATACCTTAATATCACAATTAATTGAGTTTAAAATATTTAAAACCATTATCAATTAACTGCCATTAATATTAAAATATTAATGTTTTTCATGACAAAATATCAAAAGTTATATTTTATAACTTAAAATAGTTTCCAAACCTTTAAATTATTTTTATATGATTTTTAAAGCATTATAACTATTTTTCCACAATTTATTTAATACATTTATTAAATAAATTAATTATCATTATTATCAAATAATTAATGAAATTCATCACAAAATATTAAAATTCATTAAAAATAACTTCAAATATTTTCTAGCACATTATTATAATTTTAAACGATTTTTCAAGTATTGAAATCATTTTTAAGTAATTTTAATATAATAATTAAATAAATTAATTATCATTAATATTTAAAAATATTAAAATATTAATGATATATTCCTAATTATTAAAAATCCATTTTTGTGACTTCAAATAATTTTTAAGAATTTATTATATATTTTTCATAATTAAAAACCATTTAATACTAAATTATTAAATAAAAATAAGTAATATATAATTAAATTGTCGGTGAATGTGCCAATAGCGACAAAACTTAGCCTATAGCGACAAAACTGTCGCTATAGGTGTTCTTGGTCATTCAAGAACATTCATAATTTGTGTTTAGGGTACTTAGTTTGACCCTCATTTGATCTTAGATCTACATGCCTTTTGGGCAGTCTAGTGTAATAGGATGGTAATATTGATGTAATACTACAATCACTAGCAAATTTCATGGCCATCCTGCATCATAACAGCAAGTTATAGGCCATCAAAGTCCTTCTCAAACATGTTCTTCATTTTTTGGGTTACTCATAAATGAAGAACAGTCAAAGTACTTGCTTTTTAGCCTTTGAATCTTGGATTCTTGGCTTAGTTTGTGTGATCTAATGGTTCTATCTTGTAGTCCTGATGTCAGAGTACAGCAACATAGCACTTTTATAGCATTCCAACATCACCAACTCAAGATCTGAGTCGGTCAAAGTAAATGTTAGGAACTATTCTTGAAGAATCTGGGTTTTCCAGAAACCTTCATAAGGCAGATGGTCAACCTATGTTTGACCATGATTATCTTTGATTCTATACATGATCTAGGTGTTCTAATGGCATGGATGTGTAGTCCATATGTCTGACTACAAGTCCCAATCAACAACATAACCTAACTATCAAACATCAACAAGATCAAAGGCTTGCAAAAGCTTTTCAGAGGCTGCCTGGGAAATCTGGGTTACCTAGAAACAGTTTTCATGTTCGGTCAACGATGTTTGACCACTTATATCTGGAGATCTAGACATGGTATGGACTTGATTCCACTTCCAGTATACTCTCCTCATAAGAGAGAACAAGTCTATATCATCTAACACACATAACATCTAACAAACAGAGATCTAGAGGCCCTGACATTAGGTTGTCAGACCTTAAAATTAAGGTTCTTGGTCAGTTCTAAAAACACTATTTTCTAGCATCTAGATGTTATCGATCCTTGATGTAACATCTTGGATCACTAAATAACATCCTTAAACACAACTCTAAACATCTAAACACAACATATAACATAAATCTTAAAGATTTAACAAGGCTCGGGATTTTATACCTTTTATGCTCCAAATCTTGAATCTGATCTTTGATTTCTGTTCTTGGCTTGCTATGAAATGATCATTGCTTATCTTCTCACTCCCTTTCACTCTCAATTTCCAAAAGTTAGAGAGAGAATGGTCTTGGCTATAATAAAAAGTAAAGTAAGTATTTTCTTACTTTTAATCTTCGATCTTTTGAATCCATGGCCACAAATGTTGCTAAGTGTCCAAGATATCCGATTTGGTAGGATTATAAGGCACATGGGATAAGTTAAAGTGGTGACTCATAAGGTTTAATAATATCTTTTACTTAAGTTTTAAGTAAAAGGGTATTTTAGTCAATTCGCACCTACTAAGGGTATTTTTGTAATTTTTCCTATAATTTGAAGGGTAATTTGGACATTTCCAATATATCCCATAACTTTTATTCCTTAAGTCTTTATACTTAACATTTTGAGCTCCCAATTAAGGTTTACAAATTTTGAATTAGGGTTTCAGATTCTCGAAATTGAAATTAGGGTTTCCGAACAAATCATTAGGGTTCCTAACTGTTCGTTAGGATTTTCTGATTGAACTAGCAAGTTCTTAACATAACTTTAGGGTTTGCTAAAGTTATATTTATCATGATCAACCTTTGATCCTAAATCCACAATTCTGTACATATACACAATTAATGTACACATATAATCAGTATATACTTATTCGTATACACTCATACACTTAACCCTATAAGTCTTCACCAAAAATTTTGAAATCCTTAAAAATCCTTCATAGAAATGTCAAATTCATACACTTATTTTCTGTCTAGGTCTATTATTGAACCTTTAATCTAGCATTTTAAGATTTTAATAATTTTCTAAATTCTCGGGTTGTCATATTCACCCCTTCTTCTAAGAATTTCGTCCCTGAAATTCACCTTACACCTTACACCAATTATTCCAATCATCTCATGCTAGCCAAAACATCACTCACAAGTGTTAAACTTTTCTGATCGTTCTGAGGAGTTATATAGACTACGAACTTTCATTTTCGAAAAGGTTTAAACAAAAATTCATCTGCAAACCACTCTAGCCTTACGGACATGGTGGGTAATTAGCCCGTTATGTGATAAGTAGGTTTTATACCTACTTATTGGGTGCTATCTCACTGGATTATGCTCGTCTCAAGTAGTTTTTACTATGTTTTAGTTGTATTTTATGTTTATTTTGAAGTACTTGTAGTTGGAACCCCTATGGCAAAGAAAGGCATGGAAAAGCAAGAAATGGCATGGAATGGCATTAGCATGGATTGGCATGGTAGCATGAAGCTAGCAAAAGCATGGCAAGATGAACACGAGCAGATGAGGAATGCAGTACAGAAGAGAAGGGATGAAGAACAAACAACAACAAACAAGAAGCAGCAACAGCAAGATAACAGAAGGTAGAATGTAGTAGCCGCACTGCTAATCAAGCCTTACATCGCGCACCCGCGCTACATTAAATTAGAGACTGCTCTGCATCATCGCGCGGCCACGCCCCAACAATGAAGGAATTTGGTGCACCCACGCCAAGACCTCGGCAGACAATTCTATCGCGCGCCCGTGCCCATTTTGCAGTATAATCTCGCGTGGCCGCGCGAGTCTTCTATAGTCAGTTTTTGTTGACTTTTTGTAATTTGAAAGTTGAGTGCATTTGTCTCAACTGAACATTATGGTTAGCACCAGACGTGTTTTTGGAGAGTTTTTTTTATCAATTTTATTATTATTATTATTAGGGTTCTTAAGTTTTAAAAAAAACTACGCTAGAGAGGTTGGGATCATTTTGAATGATACATTTTAATTCCTCTCTTTATCTAGATTATTGAATAATTACTAATTTTCATTTCTGGAGATTGTTGGTGCATTGGAACAAACATGGAACAGATTCTGCAATAGGATTAACAGATTTTCTCTATCATTTCTATTACCTCTATTGTTTGCAATATTTAATTCTATGTATTGCTTCAATCCCATAATGGCTTTTGGTTCAGAAATGAACTAAACTCCATTATGGGATTCTAATGGATTTTGATATGTAGTCTAAATTTATATATCTGATTGTATTGTTGTATGTTTATCAATGGATTAACCATTATGATTGATATTAATGAATGAACGTTTATCACCATTCATATTGTGTGCTTGTATGTATTTGAAAAATGAAATATAAGTTTGGATAAAATCATAATTGCATATGTTCATGAGGCTGATTTGTTAAGCTTTATGATTCGTGAACCGGATAGACATATATCATTTCACCGTGTGTAGTCATGAAAAAGAGCATGTACTTTAATTCATTATTGCTGTAATTTCACATAGACATATAGTGATTTTGGTAATAGTGTCGCTTACATGATTTCTGTCATATGTGGAGGTTATGTGAATTGATTATAGTTCATTGAAAAATGGTTATGTCCAATATTGTACTCTTGACTAGTTTTCCATGTTAAATAATTAAACATTACATGATGGTTGTAGTTTAGATGAAATATTAAATGAAATTAGAATCCCATTCTTCTCCAATTTGATTACAACATTTTAGTAATTATAATTGTTATTTCATGAATTAATTTAGAGTTAAATATAATTGTGAGTTGATCGTTTGAGCATATAAAAATAGTGATATAGTTGATGCATGATAATTTAGATTTAACACCTTTCTCCGTGGATCATACTTTTCTTACTCTGTACTACTTGTTGACCCATGTATGCTTACATGAGTTAGAGTCCTTTTTGTTAAACTAGAAAGGAGGCAACATTATGCCATGTACTTATTAAGTACTGCTGGTCGGAATAATTTTTCCTGTTCCTCGTCACTGCCATAGGCACAAAAATTTCCCAATTTTGGGATGTTTAGCTCAGTCTTTATCGGATTCCGCACCAAAATAATTCGGTTCAGGAAAATTTCAAAGAACGCTTAGAATTTTATAAATGTTGGTCTAGCTGAATCAAATAGAGTAGACTCATACCATTAATTCAATTTCAATCGAAATATTAATGTATAGCCAAACCCCATTGGCAATTTATTATTTTGAAAATAGTTTTATGACGGCATGATACCGTACTGCGTTAACAGCCCGTTTGAGGATGCCGTCATTGAGTGACTTTGTCATAACACATCATACAATAGCGGGACAACGATTTTTAGATCGAATTCAATAATAAGTATTCTTGTATTTACAACTCCATCATTTTTTTATCATCATTACACCAGGTTACACGATGCATTAATGATAAATAAAATACATTTTGATATTTCAAATCATTGTCGTCTAGCTGAAACAAGTAGCATAGACTATTCTTTAAACCGTTTAAAAACTATTGCAAATCAGTTTTATCATCTCAATAGTAACGATGTGTTAGTGGCCTAAAGTCCACACATACACAATGGTCATCAGGTGTTGAGAATAAAAATTCATTTTCAAAAGGCACATAGTGCGTATTTAGCTTGATGTCAAAAATTTCGAAGTCTAACATAGCAAGAAGATTTGGAAAACCTATGTCTCCACTACTAATCAATTGCTTAATCAATCTATCTATTCCTATCATCCTCAATTATTCATTCACACTTATCTATTCCCAGTTCGTCAAACTTATAACACTTATGAGTTCAGGAACTTGCCATAATAATATGAGTTTAAGAACTTGTCCTAGTCAAGCCATTGGCGTCCATTCACTGAGGGGTTCAAAAACATTTCATATAATTATGAGTCATGAACTTACCATAAGTATGAGTTTTAAGAACTCACAACTAACCTTATATTCTCTACCTATCTGGTATACACATGAGAAAAGAATCACCTTCTCCACATGTATATAGCAAACAGCGCGACACAAACATTTCAATGATTATCAATACCAAAAACTAAGTTGTTGTCGAACCAAACATAATCCCCTGCCCATACAAAGAATTGGTCAACTCAGCCACTAATCAATATAGGAAGTTAAGCGGCTGTTACACCATGAACAATTCCCCGCCCATACAAAGAATTGTTCAACTTAACCACTATATCAACCAGGAAGCTAAGTGGTTCTAAAACTAAGTACAAATTCCCTACCCATACAAGGAATCATACAACTCAGCTGCTAGCATGAGTCCTCAGTTGAAATCCCACTTAATCCTAGCCCACATTTTCTCCATACGAATTTTGTTCAATCCGTATTGCATTATCCCCCATCCCTTTTTCTGAGTTGGCACCGTACTAATTCATAGTACAATTGACACACAACAATTTTATCGTAAAAATTTCAATCATATGATTGATTCTCCTCCCTGCTATAACTTTATCAGATCATGGGGTGATCTCATCATATATATTATGATTCATTTCTATGTTACGATCGTTTTTATTTACGATCTCCTGTCCCCATATTCTTTTAGTCTTTTAGACTCTATCTATTCATCACCATTGTTCAACTTTATTATCAGAGTTAGGTAACTCCGTATCTTTATAACTCGCCGAGATTCGTCTTTGAATCTTACTGACTCACTAACTCTATTTGAGTTAGTCCTTGTCCTAATCACTACGGTTATTAGCCTAAGGTAACCCTACCTAAGAATTATAACCTACAACTCTGATACCAAGTGTAGCGTCCCAAAATCCACGGCTTTGATACCAACTGTAATATCCCTAAATTCGGTATCAAACACTACGAATCTGGTATATTAATTCTATAACTGTTTCAGAAGATATAAACATAAATTATTTATACATTTAACTTACACACTATCCCCAAGGTCGAGGACCTTCACGTAATACCTGTTTTCCATATTCTATCTAACACACAATGTCATTCTCCTTCGTCTGTATCCGAAGTATTCGTTCTAATCTGCAATGTTTATCATGATATAGCAAGGGTGAGCAACAAGTTTGCCCAGCAAGTTTAAGTTCAATAAAAGATATATCATGATTGAAAGAATTGAACAATAAGTTGGCTAATGTTCAACAATATAATAATTGAGAACTAGCATGAATCAAATTTTATAGCTGAACGACCAAGATAATAAGAATGATTGGTCAATAAAGAACATGAACAAATCAACTGAATCAGATGGTAATGAGGGTGATAAGCCTTTCATACCTGATGAACACATGCAACATGCACAAAGTGCGAATCAACAAATTAGAGACATAGTATAATCAACAACGATTAACCACAAGCATATTTGAATAATCATAACTCAGGGTTGAGTTATAGAGAACTTGCCTAAATCACCGACTACTGCGATGCAATTAATATAGCTTTATCTGAAGACCTAATATTAATAATACTGATCTCCAATATTAGAATAATATCATGATAGTATAATATTGTTAATTACAGTTATAAAATAATCTAGACACATTATCACATAGACCTAATAGTCTATAAAACAAGTAGGACCTAGTATCAAGTCAAACTATTTTAGTATGAGTTGAGTTCGGTACTGTTTCAACCTCCCGATTGCCTAATCGGATAACCATCGAGCCTAATTCTAACAAGACTCTACTTAAAGTGGTTCAACATTATCTTAGATAATTTATTATTCAGTCAAAATATTTTTTAAAGTCTCATAATAATTTTTAAGTAATTATTATCATTTATCATGATTTTCAATCATTAATATCATATTTATATGATTTAAATATCACAATATTCTCTTATCATTAAAATTTATTTAATATCAAATATTAATGAAATACATAACATAATATTATAAATTATTTATAATATCTAAAAGTATTTTTAATACCCTAATTTCACATTTAATTAATTTTAAAATATTTAAAACCATTATCAATTAACTGCCATTAATATTAAAATATTAATGTTTTTCATGACGTAATATCAAAAGTTATACTTTATAACTTAAAATATTTTCAAACCTTTAAATTATTTTTATATGATTTTTAAAGCATTATAACTATTTTCCCACAATATATTTAATATATTTATTAAATAAATTAATTATCATTAATATCAAATAATTAATGAAATTCATCATAAAATATTAAAATTTATTAAAAATAACTTAAAATATTTTCTAACACATTATTATAATTTTAAATAATTTTTCAAGTATCAAAATCATTTTTAATTAATTTATTTATTATAATAATTAAATAAATTAATTACCATTAATATTTAAAAATATTAAAATATTAATGAAACCATTAATCGTTTTTCAGGAATTTATTATGTATTTTTCATAATTAAAAACCATTTAATACTAAATTATTAAATCAAAATAAGTAATATATAATTAAATTGTCGTTGAATGTGCCGATAGCGACAAAACTTAGCCTATAGCGACAAAACTGTCGCTATAGGTGTTCTTGGTCATTCAAGAACATTCATAATTTGTGTTCAGGGTACTTAGTTTGACCCTCATTTGATCTTAGATCTGCATGTTTTCTGGGCAGTCTAGTGTAATAGGATGGTAGTATTGATGTAATACTACAATCACTAACAAATTTCATGGTCATCCTGCGTTATAACAACAAGTTATAGGCCATCAAAGTCCTTGTCAGACCTGTTCTTCATTTTTTGGGTTACCCATAAATGAAGAACAGTCAAGGTACCTACTCTAAACATCTTAGATCACTAAATAACATCCTTAAACACAACTGTAAATATCTAAACACAACATATAACATAAATCTTAAAGATTTAACAAAGCTTAGGATTTTATACCTTATATGCTCCAAATCTTGAATCTGATCTTTGATTTCTGTTCTTGGCTTGCTATGAAATGATCATGGCTTATCTTCTCACTCCCTTTCACTCTCAATTTCGAAAAGTTAGAGAGAGAATGGTCTTGGCTATAATGAAAAGTAAAGTAAGTATTTTCTTACTTTTAATCTTTGATCTTTTGAATCCATGGCCACAAATATTGTTAAGTGTCCAAGATATCTGATTTGGTAGGATTATAAGGCACATGGGATAAGTTAGAGTGGTGACTCACAAGTTTTAATAATATCTTTTACTTAAGTTTTAAGTAAAAGGGTATTTTAGTTATTTCGCACCTACTAAGGGTATTTTTTTAATTTCCCTTATAATTTGAAGGGTAATTTGGACATTTCCAATATATCCCATAACTTCTATTCCTTAAGTCTTTATACTTAACATTTTGAGCTCCCATTTAAGGTATATAAATTCCGAATTAACGTTTCAGATTCTCAGAACTGAAATTAGGGTTTCCGAACAAATCATTAGGGTTCCTAACTGTTCGTTAGGATTTTCTAATTGAACAACCAAGTTCTTAACATAACTTTAGGGTTTGCTAAAGTTATATTTATCCTGATCAACCTTTGATCCTAAATCCACAATTCTGTACATATACACAATTATTGTACACATATAATCAGTATATACTTATTTGTATACACTCACACACTTAACCCTATAAGTCTTCACCAAAAATTTTGAAATCTTTAAAAATCCTTCACAGAAATGTCAAATCTATACATTTAATTTCCGTCTAGGTCTATTATTGAATCCATCATTTTAAGATTCTAATAATTTTCTAAATTCTCGGGTTGTCACATGCAAACGAGGCATAACACTACTTCCAGATAATTGCACATAGGCCCCACACACACACATACGCAGATAAAGTTAATTAAAAAGTGGCGATAACCGTGTTTTCATAGAAGTCGAGGGGTGCCTAACACCGTTCATCTGCTTAATCAAGCCCCCACACCCTAATGAATATCAGTTTCCAAGACCAGTTAAACAATGTCCAATCACTGGGTCTTTGTGCCAACCTTTTCGGTTGAGTTGGTACCAAAATCTACTAACTGGCGACTCTAAACGTCAAATCATCGACATATACATGTCGGACCTTTTCAAGCTTATTTTTTCAGACAAAACTCACCCAAAATGAGAACACCAAAAGACAAGCACAGAAAGGAACAAATAAAAATCCTGACGTCGACACTCACTAGCATATCTTTAATTAGATATTATTGAATTATATATATTGAGGGTAATATAGTTTTAAGAAAATAGTGAGAGATACCAATTTAAAACAAGACCTAATTTATTTTGATAATTAATAAAAGAATGTATACTAAAATGTTGTTAATTAAATTCATCTACAGGATTTTACAATGTCTAAATTACTATCACTGCGAAGCATATTAGATGTTAATTAATCGAACTGAATTAAATGGATTGGTTAAGGAAATTAAGAATAATTTTGACGACTGAAAAGTTATCTTATATCCTTAATATGGTTATCCCTGTAATGGTTGCAGACAATACCTCTGAGGAAGAGATTACTACTTTTAGAAAGTGGCAAAATGATGCACAATTAGATCAATGCATCATGCTCGCATCCATGAGTAACGAGCTTCAGCGTCCGCATGAAACTATGGATGCTCCTACTATACTCCTGCACATCAAGTAGTTGATGGTGAGGAAAGTAGGACTAATAGATATCAGATTTCTAAGGAGCTCTTCTGACAACAAGTTTTGTCATTGATGGAGAGTTGAGACAAGATTTGATCTTGCAATCACTCCCGGACTCCTTCTCACAATTATTGTGAATTTTCATATGAACAAGCTAGATATTAGTCTCGCTAATTTGCTTAACATGTTGAAAATGCTGAGAGTCACTTTTCAACCAAGAAAGACCAAGTCGTGCTGGTAGCTAAAGGATCTTCTGAAAAGAAGGACGATTTTAAGAAGGTAAATAGAAAGACAAAAACAAATGATAATAAGAACAAAACTGATATGAATAGCAAAGGATTTTGCGTCCATTGCAATAAGCCTAGACACTGGAAAAGAAACTGCGAGAAGCATCTTACAGAGCTAACCAGAAGAAGCTTAGTGAAGCTTCGGTTACAAATACATTTTTCTTCATGATTAAAATAAATCTTTCAGTAAATTAAGTTTCTACTTGGGTATTGGATACCAACTTTTGTTCTCATAAATATAGATTTATGAAGGGACCAAGCAAAAGTAGAAAGCTAAACAAAGGATAAGTAATCGTATTTGTGGGAAATGAAGTAAATGTTGCTACATTAGCCATAGGAACTTACAGTTTAGCATTGCCTATGGGCAAGTCTATTAAGTCAATAAGTTGTTATTGTATTCCAGTTCTCGTTAGAAATATTATTTCCATTTTGTTGTTGGACAACAAAATTTTTGGTATTATATTTAAGAACAGTTGTTGTTCTATTTATAATAATAATGTTTTGTATAGAACTAGAATATTACTTAATGAAATTTATGTACTTGACTTACATGAAAATAATTTTTCATATTGAACAAACTAGAATAAGTAAAGGAGATGATCATTTAAATAGTTGAATATGTGTATTTAATGAAAATTAAATCTAAACCATTTGAAAGGTTCAAATAATTCAGAAGTGAAACTAATTTGAAAAGTATTAAGATTCTTTGATTAGATCGAAGAAGGAATACTTGTGCAATATATAAGTTTCTAGATCATCTCAAATGATTTTCTCATAATGGACGCCTCTTGATACGTAATAATTTATTGGTGTATCTGAAAGAAAAAATTATACCTTGTTGGATATGGTGCGATCCATAATGATTTTTGCTGACATTCTAGTATCCTTCTGAGGTAATACCCTAGAAATGGATGCATATCTATGAAAAGGTAACCTCAAAATCCATCCCCAAGACTCCATAAGAGTTATGGACAGGGAGGATTCCTAATCATAAGTATGTTAAGATAATAGGTTGTCCATCTTATGTGAAGAGGTTTCAAAAGGATAAGTTTGGGACAAGATTTGACAAGTGCAGATTTGTGGGACATCGTAAAGTACGTTTAGGGTATATATTCTATAATCCTACTTAGCAAAAGGTGTTTGTTGCGAAACACACTGGCTTCTAAGATTAAAGTGTTTATCATTGAAGGGGCTAGTGGGAGGATAATAGAATTTTGAAGAGTTCAAGAACCACAAAGAACTATAAGCCAAATAAGAGGAACCTGTAGATAGACCTATTGTACCACAACCGAATCGTAAATTTGGAATAGTACTGAAGTTACCTGGGAGGTATGGATTCATCATAGATGATGTTGATGAGGTACGCATCATAGAAGATGATGATCCAGTTACATGCGATGAGGTAAGAGTTGTAGGCACTCAAAGAAATGGATTGAAGCAAGCTTCTCAAAAATGGAACATTCGTTTTGATGAGACAATCTAAAGAGTTTGATTTTATCAAAAATGAGAATGAACCTAGTGTGTACAAAAGGGTCAGTGGGATCGCCGTGCCATTCCTACTATTATATGTTGATATACTACGGATAAGGAATGACAAATCAATGCTACAATCAATAAAGATAAAATTGTCTAAACATTCCTTCATGAATTATTTGGGAAGAGTATCTTAATATGGGATATAAATCTATATAGATAGATTTAAAAGGATGTTCATCTTAAGCCGAGGAATGTATATTCATTTGATGCTAAAGTCGTTTAGCATGGCAAACTCCAAGAAATATTTAATGTTGATGAGTCATGGAGTGTATTTCTCTTAATAGTTCCCATAGACTCCTAAAAAAAAGATCGCATGAGTAACTATCATGTATGCAACAAAACATACGAGATCTGATGTTGATTAGTCATATTCTAAAGAAGATCATTGTAAGACAGTAAAAACATCTTAAAGTACTTAACTAGTACTAAAGATGTGATTAAAATTTATGGTGAGTCTGAATTAAAACTAGAGGACTTAACAGACTCAAGTTTTTTAGACAAATCAAGACGATAGAAAATCCACTTTAATGTAAAGTGTTACCTTGAACGGTGATGCAGTGAATTTGAAATTTTTTAAATAGCAAAGAGTTGTTGGTTTAGTGATAAAGATAATGTAAATAGCTGTAAATAAAGCTGTAAGTTGATTGTCTGGATGAAAAGTTCATTACAGAACTAGGAATAGTTCCTAAGTCTCATCTGGGATCTAAATTAACATGTGTTGCGACACTTTTATTTGATTAGAGAATCATTGAAAAAGGAGAAGTCACTATAGAGATAGTGAAATCTCAATAACAACATTACATATCCATTAACTGAAGCTTATCCAACATAAGGATGATCGTCACTTAGAGAATAAGGGTATGAGATACCATGACGATTGGCTTTAGTGCAAGTGAGAGATTAAAAGTAGTATGCACACAAGTCAATCATGTTGATGATAAAGCATATACTTTATAACAATCTTATTCGTTTATTAATAAAAGTATTCATTTACTAAAGGCTTTAATTTATCTACATGGTGCTATTTTTATAATATGTGATAAACTCATAGTTTTAAGTAATATTTTTATAATCATGATGAGATCATGCTAATGAGATCTAAATTCTTAGAAAGCTTAAAACTAAAAAATTTTCCAATCGTTGGATTACTAAAACGGAGATTAGTGAATCCAGATAGATTGGTACATAAGTTGTTTGCTCGTTGGATGAGGATGATTGATCTCATGATTATTTGTGTGGAGACACTAAAGCAAGTATGTAGGTGCTTATTGGAGAATAAGTTCACTGAACATGGCTCGCTAAGGAATACCTAATAAAGTTTTAATTATCTGTCAAGAGAAATTCATACAGTGATAGTAGTACAAGTGATCCTTAGACTTGAGATCATCATAGTATCTTGTGTATGATAAATTATACTTTAACATATTCCTTAAGACCCTTAGGGTATATCAAATGGTATGCTTGGGTGTAATAAGTTGTACATGGAGATAATGTATGATCTATGATCAACAAAGAATCTATCGCTTCTAGTAAAAAAAGAAAATGTCCAATTTGATTCGATAAATGACATCCCAGTAGTCCTTGGCCAAGGCAGAATGAAACTAGAAAGGAGTTTCTAATTTGTATTATTTAGAGTTGTGCATTTAAGAATCGAAATACATATAATTAAATAAAATAAGACTTGACAGTAATTTCATGTCTTATATTTAATTGGGACATTGTATGGTGGAAGGATTGATTTGTGCGGTAACTATTTACTCAAAGATTCTTTTATGATTAATGTAAAAATCTATATTATCTAAAAAGTCGTTGATCGCTAAGGAGGCTTATCCTTAATGTAGAATAAATGTTATTTATTTAAATAAATTAATAGATTAATTAATTTATTTAAATAAGATTAGAATTGTTCTAATTGATTTATTCACAACCGGTCAAAAGAAAAAATATTTATTTAAGAAGTAAATGACATAATCGTAATAGTAAGTTAAGTGTATTTAATTTAATCTGTGGTGATAGATTAAATTAAATAGCTTAATATTTATTATTTAATATTTTAAAAATATTAAATATAAATTAATAAGAGGAGTCTTATTATTATTATTATTATTACGCATATAGTCGTTACAATGTGCTACGTTTGTACACAACGTAGTGGTACGATAGGTTGATCACCTAGAGTACTTGTACATGATGTTTACAGTCTTTGTGATTGATAAACATTTTGTGGAAAGGGTTTATAATGTGAAGGATTTTATTAAAGCACTAGTAAACCTAGAGAATAATTCACAGTCTTGTGACCCCTCAGCATTATTTAGAATTTAAGATTATTTATACTACTTCCCAATTATTGAATGATTGTGGAAGATTCTTATTCTTTTAAAGGGTGAATGTGGTAAGGAAAATATTCCTTAAAAAGAAGGAAGTGTAATAATGAATGAATCGTATAAGCTATAGTAATTCCAAGAAAAGGAATAAAATTCTGAAAGAGAAAAGATGAAGCTATTTAAAAGAATATGTAATTTTCAAAAAGGACCGAGTAGAGAGGTTCGGTGATTCCGAGGATGGAATCATTATAAGGGGGAGAGGATGTGATAACCCGAATCTTTAAAAATAATTAAAATAAGAATTTAATAGATAAAATTCTTATTATAGAATGTGTCGGAATTGAGTAAGAATATATATATATATATATATATATATATATATATATATATATATATATATATCTGTGTGTGTGTGTGTTTGTGTGTGTGTGTGTGTGTGTGTTATATTTTGAATTTTGTGTTATTGGTGGAAAGAAATACCATAAATGAGATTTTATAGTTGGTTAAACTTTTAAGAAAAAGTAGAGATTTAAAACTCGAAGTTTGATATTTAAATTATTAAAGAAAATAGTAATCGATGATGTGGAATCAAAGAAGAGGTTGATTTTAGCTGAGTTATCATTTATGAGGTATATGTAATGTAACAACCCGATATTTTTATATAAATAAATAAGAAATTTTGCGTATATATTTATTACATAAATGTTTACAAATAATTTTATTTTAGAATTATTGATTATTATAAAGTATATTATTATAATAATTACTTTTATAGCAAAAATGTTTTTATTAATTATTTTCCATAAAAATATAATCATATATTATTTAAATAATATATGGAGTGATTTTTAGAATAATTATAATAATTATTTTATTATATGAATTTTAGTATAGATTATTAAGTTAATTATTTTACCTTAATTATTAAGGTTAAATATAGGAGAATAAATCAGATATGGAATCCAAACCATAATTTTTGGATTTTGATCGAGGAATGAGAATAGTAATATGATATTAATTATATTTTGATTTTTCAGTGCTAAAAATATGTACTATATGTACGCATGGATAATGGTTGGTCAATTATGTTGTGGCATGTCAAAATGGTAGCATTAATTCATTAAACCCTAACTTGAAACTCAAACCGGAGTTTGTGATTGGTAGGAAATTGTGGTACGTGAATTATGACCATTATTACAGTAATTAATTAAGTAAACCCTAATTAAAAAAATCTAGAAACCCTAATTGTAAATTAAAAACCCTAATTTCTAATTTGAAACCCTAATTGCTAAAATGGTAACCCTAAATATTATTTTAGTAGGAAATTATGTTAATTAGGAAACCTTAATTCATAATTTGAGAAACCCTAATAATATCGAGAAACCCTAAGTATTTTTAATAAACCCAAATTTTAATTAGTAAGTTATAATTAAAATTTTATTAAACTTTAAGCTTAATTTTTCAAACCCTAAAAATTATTTAGAAAACCTTAAGGTTTAAAATCTAGTGATTAAAACCTAGATTCAACCACCATGGACAAGTATACCCTTTAAATAACAAGGCAAATGACAAAATTACCCTTTCTTAAAATCTAAAGTAAATATAGTTATGGCCAAAAATTGTGCCACATCTCTTGAGCCACTATCACACACCTTTCATCAGCCAACATAAGCCACATAGCACTAATTTTAACCACAAGAGTAAAAAGTGAGAGATTAAAGTAAGTGAAATGTCAAAGAAATGGCTCATTTGTTATCTAGCCCCCAACCAAGTCTCTCTCTCTCTACACTCACGAATTCTAGTAACATATCAATCCCAAATACCAGCCCCACGAAATCCATAACCAGATCAAAAGCACAGAATCAAGGATTGTTCATAAGAGGTATAAACCCTAAAAAAAATCTGACTTTGGTCCTCTGTTTGATGTTCAGTTTTTATGTTAAAGTTGTTGTATGGGGTCTATTTA
Source organism: Panax notoginseng (assembly GCA_016801055.1). Classification (NCBI taxonomy): domain Eukaryota; kingdom Viridiplantae; phylum Streptophyta; class Magnoliopsida; order Apiales; family Araliaceae; genus Panax; species Panax notoginseng. The sequence continues at coordinate 59,581,432 of CM029023.1, read as the reverse complement.
AGTGATCTGGATTGCTAGATGTTAGATCCATAATATCTAGAGGCTCGGATTTGAAGATTTTAAAAATATGGAAAAAATTTATTTTGTGTTCTGACAATAATTGTCAGAGGCTGTAGATCTTTCTCAGTTTATGTTTTTGGTTGTTATATGTTTTAGATATGTAGTATGTTGAGATATCTTTGGTCTGGAACTGGATCTGGGGTCATAAGATGCACAGTTTGCATGTTATTAACGGTCAAAGACCGTTGACCGGCATTGACTGGACAAAATCTGGGTTGTGATGCCCCCAAAATAGGTTCAATCCACCCAACCCATTTTGAGTCGCCAAATACATGGTATAGAAAATAACTACAACTTTATTATTACAATTATCGTACAAAATACCACAACACATATACTGTGAGTTTAAATACAAATATTTTCATCTAGACAGTATTCATACTCAAATAAGTCCTCATTATACTTATTGATACACTATTTTACAAAATAGTGAGGACTACTAAGACAACTATCTTGAACCATCATTCCATACCCCGACTAGTACCCGCTACATTCTCGCCTCCTGAGAAGAAAAATGGAACAAAAAGAAAAAGGGTGAACTCAACTAGCCCAGTAACGAATATTATGACTAAGATAATATAGAATAAATTATCGTTAGTTTTCAACAGGGAAAAATATAATAGAATACAATAGACAACAAATTTTAAATCAATATTCGCAGCGGAAATAATAATTCATTAGAAGATTTAAGTAAAGGATGAAATCTACTATCATCTATGAATTTAAAAGCTCGTCATCAATATTTTATCCATGTAACATCAATCAATAAACATCTTGAATCAAATATTCATCTTTGTACTAAAGGCCAAAGATATTCATCAGTTGGTCATGTTCATCTCAACACATGTTCATCTTTGCACTACGGGCCAAAGATATTCATTATAAAATCATTGATCTTTGTACTACAGGCCAAAGATATTCAGTTATATCATCATTTAGGACTGAGGATGATGAAAAATCTTTTAAAAAAAATGAATCCAGTGAAACAAAAGAATAAATTTTAAGGATTCGTATTTCAAACAATCCGAGTTCAAAAATACTTCATAAATAATCATAGCGAAGTAAAATTCAAGAATGATCAAAATATGGATACAATCAAAGCTAGTATCTATAATAGATATCTTGGACACAGAAAAGAAAATTTAATTTTTTTTGTGAATAATGCTGTATTTGTGAATAGAGTCGTATACGTGAATAGTGTCGTATACGTGAATAGTAAACTTGACACTAAAAGGTAGAAATTCCACAAGAAAAAAAATTTATCATGCTTCGTGATTAGTACTCGTGAATAGTAACTCGTGAATAGTAACTCATGAATAGTAACTCATGAATAGTAACTCGTGAATAGTAACTTATGAATAGTAACCCCGACATGAGAAGATAAGAATTTCACAAGAAAAATCTTACTAATATTCTGGTATAATGATATTGAAAAAAATAATATCATTGATAAAAAAATAACATACCTTACCTCGAAAAGACAGTACTTCTGACTGGAATACTGGATATAGTGCTGAAGGGAACTTGCACCGTATTGCAACACTCAAAGTATCAAAATACTTACAAGAATACGCTCGATAATATAGAGAGAGAAAGAGAGAGAAAACTTCAGTTTCTGGTGTGATTTTTAATTCTAACCTAAACACCCTATTTATAGGAAAATGCTTAGAACACCAAAACAGAAAATTTAATATAATATTAATATATTATATATAAATTCCTACGCCAACCTTTGAATGCTGGAATCCCACATGTTTAACAACAAAATGAGCCCACCAACTTGTTAAAAACGTTTTTGTTGATATAAATAATTAAAACTTCCAAAAATCAATTATTTAGGAACCTCGGAACTTCAATAATTCATAATAAATAGTCATTTTGTCATAAAAATTCGAACCTTATTTCTTTTCCATAGGAAATTCCATTCTCTACAAAACATGTGTTAAACATTTATTGCAACAAAAATACTTTTCCTCCTCATTTATTCATATATCGCCCATTCATTATAAAAATATCACCATTATTATATTATTAAAATATAATAATATATTTAAATAAATTATTTATCAAAAAAGATAAAATATCAATTTTTTAACAATTGTCATTTTAAAATTTTCTCCATCTATATCCGCATAAAATGAATATTTTCCTTATCATATAAATCAATAATTAATTATTCACAAATAATATTACAGAATCACAATACTGGCAACCAGGCCGTTCTGAGGAAAGAGGGAGCTTTCCAATAATGATCTCTCCTTACTGGCGCGCAATTAGATGACCAAACATCTCCTTAGACAGAACTTTCTAGACATTGCTAATAATGTTATCCAATAATATTATTCAGATAATATGAATTATTGCTTTGATAATAGAAAATAATGTGTAAAATTATTAAAATAACAGTAATATAAAATATCAACGCAACATTTATTGAATCAATAAAATAAAATACTGAACAGTAATTACTGTAACAATTATTGAGTAGTGCCTTCTTACGTAAGAATTAATAATTGGTGCAATACATTGTGCTACTTTGCAACAACGCGTATTACTGTGTTTTAACCACCGGGTATTCCAATAGTATTAACGGTAACAACTACGCCGTTATTTATAAACAACTTATACTTGTCGTTTTCTTCATCCAATCGTTTTCCGTTATGGGGCCCACAAAAGGCTGCGTCGTCGTACGAATATTCCCCGACAGTAAGAATATTCCACGATCAAACGAATATTCTCCGATAAAAATGAATATTTTATAACCACTTGCTTATTTAAAATATTTACGCATTTTACCCATAACTAACCACATTAATCAAATAAACCCTTACAATTTCAAAATAATAAATAAAGGAAATTCTATTTTATTAAAAAAAAAATCTGGGCATGGGTAACCCAGATCTTGCCCAGAACGGTCTAACAAGGACTTTGCCACCTTTTATCTTGCAAGTTGTTGTTGATTTGTGTTTGGTATTGTATTCAGGTTAAAGTATAGTAGATATATTACATCTTGATGCTTTTAGATTAGCTTATATCACAAACATTTCGGAATTGGGGGATGGTCAAACCAGGCAGAAAGTCCACGGATGAGCTTTCTGGGTAACCCAAAAAGTTCATGGGCGTGGCTTCTGACATGTTTTGACCGAAAAAGATCTCGTTATGTTGTTGATGTTATTTGTATTTTATATAATAGATCTACTCTCTTGCATGCTAGCTACAATCTAGATGTCTTTTATCACTAAAACAATACACGGATTGCAAGTTGTGGAGGCCCAAATATGAACAGTCAAACTTTTCTTCATTTCTAGGTAACCCAGAAAATGAAGAACAGCTCTGACAGCTTGTTCAAGGCACCAGATCTCGTTGGTTATGCATGTTATGATGATGTTTATTGTTGGATCGTGTTGTCTTGTATTTGTACTACATAATCTGACAAACAACATACCCAGAAACACAACACACACTAAATTAAACCTGGTCAAACTTGGTCACTCAGTAGCTGACTTGATGTTCTGGGTTTCATGAAGAACACCTATAGCGACAGTTTCGTCGCTATAGAGCTCTTTAGCGATAGATGTAAGACCACGAATTTTTTTAAATAAAACGAAATTTCCTTTATTTATTATTTTGAAATTGTAAGGTTTTATTTGATTAATGTGGTTAGTTACGAGTAAAATGCGCAAATATTTTAAATAAGCAAGTGGTTATAAAATATTCATTTTTATCGGAGAATATTCGTTTGGTCGTGGAATATTCTTACTGTCGGGAAATATTCGTACGACGGCGCAACCTTTTATGGGCCCCATAACGGAAAGCGATTGGATGAAGAAAACGACAAGTATAAGTTGTTTATAAATAATGGCGTAGTTGTTACCGTTAATACTGTTGGAATACCCGATGGTTAAAACACAGTAATACGCGTTGTTGCACAGTAACACACGGTATTGCACCAATTATTGATTCTTACGTAAGAAGGCACTACTCAATAATTGTTACAGTAATTACTGTTTAGTATTTTATTTTATTGATTCAATAATTATTGCGTTGATATTTTATATTACTGTTGTTTTAATAATTGTCACTACACAGTATTTTCTATTATTGGAGCAATAATTCATATTATCTGAATAATATTATTGGATAACATTATTGGCAATGTCTAGAAAGTTCTGTTAAAGGAGAGGTTTGGTCATCTAATTGCGCGCCAGTAAGGAGAGATCCTTATTGAAAAGTCCTCTCTTTCCTGGGAACGGCATGGTTGCCAGTATTGTGATTCTGTAATATTATTTGTGAATAATTAATTATTGATTTATATGATAAAGAAAATATTCATTTTATGCGGATATAGATGGAGAAAATTTTAAAGTGACAATTGTTGAAAAATTGATATTTTATCTTTTTTTGATAAATAATTCATTTAAATATATTATTATATTTTAATAATATAATAATGGTTATATTTTTACAATGAATGTGTGATATATGAATAAATGAGGAGGAAGAGTATTTTTGTTGTAATAAATATTTAACACATATTTTGTGTGTTGGTGGACCCTATTTTTTGATTAAAATTTGATTTTAGACTGTAAAATCGTCAGTATGTCGATTTCGGTCAATTTCTGTTTGGAATTTAGAAAAACTTAAACTTACAAAATTGTAGAGAATGGAATTTCCTATGGAAAAGACATAAGGTTCGAATTTTTCTGACAAAAGGACAATTTATTATGAATTATTGAAGTTCCGAAATAATTGATTTTTGGAAGTTATAATTATTTATATCAACAAAAACGTTTTTAACAAGTTGGTGGGCTCATTTTGTTGTTAAACATGTGGGATTCTAGCATTCAAAGGTTGGCGTAGGAATTTATATATAATAAATTAATATTATATTAATTTTTTTGCTTTGGTGTTCTAAACATTTTTCTATAAATAGGGTGCTTAGGTTAGAATTAAAAATCACACCAGAAACTGAAGTTTTCTCACTCTTTCTCTCTCTATATTATCGAGAGTATTTTTGTGAGTATTTTGATACTTTGAGTGTTGCTATATGGTACAAGTTTCCTTCAGCACTATATCCAGCATTCTAGTCAGAAGTACAGTCTTTTCGAGGTAAGGGATGTTATTTTTTTATCAATGATATTATTTCTTTCAATATCATTATACCGAAATATTGGTAAATTTTTTCTTGTGAAATTCTTATCTTCTCATGTCGGGATTACTATTCATGAGTTACTATTTACAAGTTACTATTTATGAGTTACTATCCATGAGTTACTATTGACGAGTACTAATCACGAAGCATGATGATTTTTTTTCTTGTGAAATTTCTACCTTTTAGTGTCGAGGTTACTATTCACGTATACGGCACTATTCACAAATACGACACTATTCACAGAAAAATTAAATTTATTTTTTTGTGTCCAAGATATCTATTATGGATACTAACTTTGATTGTATCCATGTTTTGATCATTCTTGAATTTTTCTTCGCTACGATTATTTATGAAGTATTTTTGAACTTAGATTATTTGAAATACGAATCCTTAAAATTTATTCTTTTGTTTCATTGGATTCGTTTTCTTTAAAAGATTTTTCATTATCCTCAGTTCTAAATGATGATATAACTGAATATCTTTGGCCTGTAGTGCAAAGATTAATGATTTTATGATGAATATCTTTGGCCCGTAGTGTAAAGATGAATAAGTGTTGAGATGAACATGACCAACTGATGAATATCTTTGGCCTGTAGTGCAAAGATGAATATTTGATTCAAGATGTTTATTGATTGATGTTACAGGGATAAAATATTGATGATGGACTTTTAAATTCATAGATGATAGTAGATTTCATCATCTACTTAACTCTTCTAATGAATTATTATTTCCGCTGCGAATATTGATTTAAAATTTGTTGTCTATTGTATTCTATTAAATTTTTCCCTGTTTAAGACTAACGAATATTTGTTCTATATTATCTTAGTCATAATAATTTTGAACTGGGCTAGTTAAGCTCACCCTTTTCCTTGTTGTTCTATTTTTCTTCTCAGGAGGCGAGAATGTAGCGGGTACTAGTCGGGGTATGGAATGATGGTTCAAGATAGTTGTCTTAGTAGTCCTCACTATTTTATAAAATATTGTATCAATAAGTATAATGAGAACTTATTTGAGTTTGAATACTGTCTAGATGACAATATTTGTATTTAAACTCACAGTATATGTGTTGTCGTATTTTGCACGACAATTATAATAATAAAGTTGTAGTTATTTTTTGTACCATGTATTTGGCGACTCAGAATGAGTTGGGTGGATTGGACCTATTTTGGGAGCGTCATAGTTGGTATCAGAGCTTAGGGATATGGTCTCTGGCGGAGATCGGGGAATAGAACTAGGAGAGGAGAGACGAGTAAATCCTTCGCTAGTGTGTCCTACCTAAGCTTATTTGTTGGTTAGTCAGAGTATAGGGTTATTATGTTGCATGTCAATTTCTTTAATTAACCCTTATTTTGTGGCAGTATTTAAGAATGGCAGCTGAAAATATTAACGATGGAGTAAATGCGACCGTGGAGACACCTTTACTCACAAACGAGGAGAACGTGCAACAAACCAATAATGTTCCACTTGTGAACAACACCACTGATCAGACAATGAACGATGGGATATTTAGAAGCTTTTTGCAGTTCATGCAAAATCAGACGAGGGAGACTCGTGTACAAAATACCGGTAGAAATGATAACAGCGCACGATTTGTCACAACCAAACAGTTCAAAGAGTTAGGACCACCAGAATTCTGGGGAAAGCCGGATCCGATTAAGGCGGAGACGTGGGTCTAGCAAATTACCAAGATATTCGATGTCTTGGGATGCACGGAGGAACAGAAGATTCCATTCGCCACTTTTAAGTTTCGTAACGAGGTAGATTACTGGTGGGAATCTGTGAAGCGTACCCAGCCAGCCGCACTCAACATGTCTTGGGAAAAGTTTCAAAAACTGTTCAATGACAAGTACTTTCCTAAAAGGATTCATCATATGAAGGAGGTAGAGTTTATTAGACTAGAACAGAACAACATGACGGTGTCCCAGTACGAGGTGAAGTTTGCGGAGTTATCCAGGTTTGCACCTCATTTGGTGGAGAATGAGAAACGTATGACGCGAATGTTTTTGAGAGGTTTGAAACCCGACATACGTTAATATCTCATTTCTCATAAATTTTCTCTATATTCAGATGTTGTGAATAGGGCTCAGTCATTGGAGCGCGATAATGAGTCAGCTCAATCGAAGAAGAACGACCTACAACTCAATGATAATTGTACCGATGGCAACGATCATCAGAACAAGGATAACCATCGTGGAGGAAATTATCGTGCCAGAAATGGTAACCTCTTCGGTGGTAATCATGGCCAAGATAAAAAAAGAAATAACTCAAGTGGAAATTTTAAGAAGAGAAGATTTAACGATGACGGGAAGATGTCGGCAGCAGCACCAGCAACAAATTCTAGGGGAGGAGAACGACCGCCAATTAGATGCTATAAATGCAGAAAGGAGGGACATATAAGTCCAAACTGTTCACAGCCTTCCAAGGTATGTTATAATTGTGGAAAAGAAGGTCATATCGCTCGAGATTATACGGTAGCGAAAACCAGTCCAGCAGGGATGGTGACTCAAAAGGCTGTCCCAGAAAAGTCAAAGTCAACGGCTCCTGGAAGAGCGTTTGTCGTGAATGGTCAGAATGCGAGGAACCCGAACAAAGTTAGCACGGGTTAGTTAATTATAAATTCTTACGAAGTTTATACCTTATTAGATACCAGTTCTACCCATTCATTTATCTCTCCTGCTTATACTCAACGTTTAAACTTGACTCCGAAGAAAATTAGACTTTGACTTATCTGTTGAAACTCCGTTAGGAGAAACTTTCGTTACATCCACTGTTTCTAAATCTTGTTTGATCCAAGTTGGCACCGTCACATTACCTGTTGACCGTATTTCTTTAAAGATACTTGCTTTTGATGTAATTTTAGGGATTAATTGATTAACTACTCACCATGCAAAAATTGATTGCTTTCGTAAGGTTGTTAATTTTCATATTCCTAAGCAACCTGTTATTCGAATTCAAGCAACCAAACCATTGAAATCAAACACTTTCATATCAAGCCATAAAGTCATTCGTTTATTGAAAAATGGATGTCAAGTTTTCTTAGCCCATGTTATGGACTTGAACAAAAATACGTCAGATTTGAATAATATTTCTATTTTTAGTAAATTTCCTGATGTATTTCCTGAAGAATTTCTTGGCTTACTCCCAAAGTGTGATATTGAATTTTGTATCGACTTTGAACCCGGTACAAAACCTATTTCTAAAATCTCATATCGAATGGCTCCTATTGAACTTCAGGAGTTAAAAATTCAACTATAGAATTTGGTACCCGAGCCTCTATTTGGTGACTTCCTTTGTAGAATGCACTGAAGCCCGACTCTCCGTAGGGGATGCCATATTTGTGTGGTAGTAAACTGATAGGTACCATTGTGACGTGCTATCCAAGATTGGGATATGAGTCATAGTTGAGAGCAACCAAAGTCAGTAATCGAAATACGTAGCTTTCTAGGCTTAGTTGGTTATTATCGGAGATTCGTGGAAAGATTTTCTTGAATCGCTACTCCATTAACTCAGCTGACTCGTAGAGATATAAAATTTTAATGGAGCAAGGAATGTGGGAAGAGCTTCGAAGAACTCAAGAGGAGACTCATTTTGGCACCTGTTCTGACCATACCATCCTGGAAAAACGAACGTGGTAGCTGACGTGTTGAGTAGAAAATCGTATGTGGTTATTAACAAAAAGACCCATTTCGTATGACTTACAAATGATAGAGATAGAGTTAAAGATTCTATGGATCACGTGATGATATACGAGTAAAATTCGCTTTAATCGATAAAGTTAAAACCGCTCAAGCTACACACCAGAACTGAGGAATATGAAAAAGGAGGTGCAAGAAGTTGTTATTCCAAAAGCGAGAATCGGTGATGTGAGAAAAGCTCAAACCTTCGATTTATTAGCCCATTTAAAATCCTCGATCGAAGAGAAACTGTGGCCTATAGGCTCGTTTTACCGCCAAGTATGTCGCGTGTTCATAACGTTTTTCATGTATCGAAGTTACGAAATTATGTGGACGACCCGAACCACGTTATTGAGTTAGAACCTGACGAAATAGCCGAAGATTTAACGTACGAGGATGTACCTGTCAAGATCTTGGATAGGAAGGAGCATGTCCTACGCACAAAGGTCATACCACAAGTCAAAGTTTTGTGGAGGAACCATGCTATAAAGGAAATGACCTGGGAGTTGGAAACAGAAATGAAATCGAGGTATCTTCACCTTTTCGAAACACTAGGTACGTACGTCAATTTTGAGGACGAAATTTCACAAGGAATGGAAGTTCTAAGACCCCGATTTTTTTTAATATAATGGAATTTTTTTTATTTATTATTTTAAAATTGTAAGGGTTTATTTGATTAATGTGGTTAGTTATGGGTAAAATACGCAAATATTTTAAATAAGCAAGTAGTTATAAAATATTCATTTTTATCGGAGAATATTCGTTTGGTCGTGGAATATTCTTACTGTCGGGGAATATTCGTACGACGGCGTAGCCTTTTGTGGGCCCCATAACGGAAAGCGATTGGATGAAGAAAACGACAAGTATAAGTTGTTTATAAATAGCGGCGTAGTTGTTACCGTTAATATTGTTGGAATACCCGGTGGTTAAAACACAGTAATACGCGTTGTTACACAGTAGCACACGGTATTGCACCAATTATTGATTCTTACGTAAGAAGGCACTACTCAATAATTGCTACAGTAATTACTGTTCAGTATTTTATTTTATTGATTCAATAATTGTTGCGTTGATATTTTATATTACTGTTGTTTTAATAATTGTCACTACACAATATTTTCTATTATCGGAGCAATAATTCATATTATCTGAATAATATTATTAGATAACATTATTGACAATATTTAGAAAGTTCTGTCTAGGGAGAGGTTTGGTCATCTAATTACGCGCCAGTAAGGAGAGATCCTTATTGAAAAGCCCCCTCTTTCCTAGGAACGGCCTGGTTGCCAGTATTGTGATTCTGTAATATTATTTGTGAATAATTAATTATTAATTTATATGATAAGGAAAATATTTATTTTATGCGGATATAGATGGAGAAAATTTTAAAGTGACAATTGTTGAAAAATTGATATTTTATCTTATCTGATAAATAATTTATTTAAATATATTATTATATTTTAATAATATAATGATTGTGATATTTTTACAATGAATGGGTGATATATGAATAAATGAGAAGGAAGAGTATTTTTGTTGCAATAAATGTTTAACACATGTTTTGTGTGTTGGTGGACCCTATTTTTTGACTAAAATTTGATTTTAGACTGTAAAATCGTCCGTATGTGGATTTCGGTCAATTTTTGTTTGGAATTTAGAAAAACTTAAACTTACAAAGTTGTAGAGAATGGAATTTCCTATGAAAAAGACATAAGGTTTGAATTTTTCTGACAAAATGGCTATTTATTATGAATTATTGAAGTTCCGAGGTTCCGAAATAATTGATTTTTAGAAGTTTTAAGTATTTATATCAACAAAAACATTTTTAACAAGTTGGTGGGCTCATTTTGTTGTTAAACATGTGGGATTCCAGCATTCAAAGGTTGGCGTAGGAATTTATATATAATATATTAATATTATATTAAATTTTCTGCTTTGGTTTTCTAAGCATTTTCCTATAAATAGGGTGCTTAGGTTAGAATTGAAAATCACACCAGAAACTGAAGTTTTCTCTCTATATTATCGAGCGTATTCTTGTGAGTATTTTGATACTTTGAGTGTTGCTATACGGTGCAAGTTCCCTTCAGCACTATATCCAATATTTAAGTCCGAAGTACTGTCTTTTCGAGGTAAGGGATATTATTTTTTTATCAATGATATTATTTCTTTCAATATCATTATACCGGAATATTGGTAAGATTTTTCTTGGGAAATTTTTATCTTCTCATGTCGGGGTTACTATTCGTGAGTTACTATTCACGAAACATGATGATTTTTTTTTCTTGTGGAATTTCTACCTTTTAGTGTTAAGATTACTATTCCCGTATACGATACTATTCACGTATACGACACTATTCACAAATACGACACTATTCACAGAAAAAATAAATTTTCTTTTCCGTGTCCAAGATATCTATTATGGATACAAGCTTTGATTGTATCCATATTTTGATCATCCTTGAATTTTACTTCGCTATGATTATTTATGAAGTATTTTTGAACTCAGATTGTTTGAAATACGAATCCTTAAAATTTATTCTTTTGTTGCATTGGATTCGTTTTCTTTAAAAGATTTTTCATCATCCTCAGTCCTAAATAATGATATAACTGAATATCTTTGGCCTGTAGTGCAAAGATTAATGATTTTATGATGAATATATTTGGCCCGTAGTGCAAATATGAACAGGTGTTGAGATAAACATGACCAACTGATGAATATCTTTGGCCTGTAGTGCAAAGATGAATATTTAATTCAAGATGTTTATTGATTGATGTTACAAGGATAAAATATTGATGATGGACTTTTAAATTCATAGATGATAGTAGATTTCATTCTCTACTTAACTCTTCTAATGAATTATTATTTCCGCTGCGAATATTGATTTAAAATTTGTTGTCTATTGTATTCTATTAATTTTTTACATGTTGAAGACTAACGATAATTTGTTCTATATTATCTTAGTCATAATATTTTTTACTGGGCTAGTTGAGCTCATCCGTTTCCTTTTTATTCAATTTTTTTTTCTAGGAGACGAGAATGTAGCGGGTACTAGTCGGGGTATGGAATGATGGTTCAAGATAGTTGTCTTAGTAGTCATCACTATTTTGTAAAATAGTATATCAATAAGTATAATGAGGACTTATTTGAGTATGAATGTAAGACCCCAACTTATTAATGAATAAAATCAAATTTTCTCTGAATATTATTGTGAATAATAAGGTTTTAATTTGATATAATACTTTAGTTATGGGTGAAATGTGCAAATTTTGCAAAATAACCAAGTGGTTATAAAATATTCATTTTGTCGGGGAATATTCGTTTGGTTGTGAAGTATTCTTGCTGTCGGGGAATATTCGTACGACGGCGCAGCCTTGTGTGGGCCCCATAACGGAAAGCGATTGGATGAAGAAAACGACAAGTATAAGTTGTTTATAAATAACGGCGTAGTTGTTACCGTTAATACTGTTGGAATACCCGGTGGTTAAAATACAGTACCACACAGTATTGCACCAATTATTGATTCTTACGTAAGAATGCACTACTCAATAATTGTTACATTAGTTACTGTTCAATATTTTATTTTATTGATTTAAAAATTGTTGCGTTGATATTTTATATTATTGTTGTTTTAATAATTGTTGCTGCACAGTATTTTCTATTATCAGATCAATAATTCATATTATTTGAATAATATTATTAGATAACATTATTGACAATGTCTAGAAAGTTCTGTCTAAGGAGATGTTTGGTCATCTAATTACGCGCCAGTAAGGAGAAATCCTTATTGGAAAGTCCCCTCTTTCCTAGGAAGGGCCTGATTGTCATAAATGTGATTCTGTAATATTATTTGTGAATAATTAATTATTGATTCATATGATAAGGAAATATTTATTTTATGTGGATATAAATGAGGGATATATTTTTGTAGTTAAAAATGAAGGAGTTAATGTTGAGGTTTTTATCCGTATTTTTGTTGGAATTGAGGTATTAAAAATCAGGATTTTTGAGATATTTTGCGGGGGTTATAATTTTTAATCCGACTGTTGGATCGTGGTAATTTTTGGATATGTTATACATATATAAGTTGAGTATATGTCCACAAATTTTGAACCGTTAAAAATGAACTTATGATTTATTATGAATTTTACGAGATGACTGGTTCAGAAATTATTGAATTTTCGGAGTTTATCATTTTGATGGAAAATTCTAGAATTGGTGGGCCCCACTCTTGGTTGGTGAAGAAATGTGCTGAGATTTTTATTCAAATGTGGTGGGTGGGAATAGTAGCAGGTAAAGCCATCAGGTTGCAGGTTAAGTCTGATTCGGCGTGCTAACATTTTCCTATAAATAGAGGACTAAGTTAGAATTGAAAATCACACCAGAAACAAGTTTTCTCTCTTTCTCTCTCTAGATTATTGAGTGTATTTTGTGAGTATTTAGATACTTTGAGAGTTTCTATTCATCAGAGCAAGTTTCTTTCAGCCTTATACCGGTATTCTGACCAGAAGTACTGATATTTTGAGGTAAGGGATATTATTTTCTTCTTAATGATATTATTTTCTTCAATATCATTATGCTGAAATATTGATATGAGTTTTTATCAAATTTGAAACTTTTTGTGTCGGGGTTACTATTCACATATACGGCACTATTCACATATACGGTACTATTCACGAATACGACACTATTAACCGAAAAATAAAATTTTCCCTTTTCGTCCAAGATATCTATTATGGTTACTATCTTTGATTGTATCCATGTTTTGATCTTTATTTTTGAATTCTGCTTCATAATTGATTATTATGAAGTATTATTGGTCTTGGATAAACTGTTATACGAATCCCTAATATTTGTCCTTCTATCTCACTGGATTCGTTCTCTTTAAGATATTTTTCATCATCCTCAGTCCTAAATGATGATATTACTGAATATCTTTGGCCTGTAGTGCAAAGATGTATGATTACTTGATGAATATCTTTGGCCTGTAGTGCAAAGATGAACAGGTATTGAGATGAACATGACTGACAGGTGATACAAATGAATATCTTTGACCTGTAGTGTAAAGATGAATATTTGGATAAAGATGATTATTAATTGATGTTACAGGGATAAAATATTGATGATGGACTTTTAAATCTTAGAAGATAGTAGAATTCTTTCTCTACTTGACTCTTCTAATGGTTTGCTGTTTCCGTTTGCAGTTGTTGATCTAAAACTTGTTGTCGATTATATTCTATCAGATTTTCCCTGTTGAAGACAAACGATAATTTGTTGTATATTATCTTAGTCATAATATTCTTTACTGGGCTAGTTGAGCTCACCCTTTTCCTTTTTGTTCCATTTTTCTTCTCAGGAGGTGAGAACATAGCATGATCTAGTCGGGGTATGGAGTGATGGTTCTAGAAAGATGTTTTAGCAGTCCTCACTATTTCTGTAAAATAGTGTTTGAATAATTGTAATGAGGATTTATTTGAGTGTGGATATTGTCCAGAAGACAATATTTGTATTTAAACTCACAGTATGTGTTGTCGTACTTTGCACGACAATTGTATTATTGAAGTTATAGTTTGCTTTCTGTACCATGTATTTGGCGACTCAGAATGGGCGTTGTATACCTATTTTGGGGGCGTCACAATGAATACTGTCTAGATGACAATATTTGTATTTAAACTCACAGTATATGTGTTGTCGTATTTTGCACGACAATTATAATAATAAAGTTGTAGTTATTTTCTGTACCATGTATTTGGCGACTCATAATGAGTTGGGTGGATTGGACCTATTTTGGGGGCGTCACAACAGATATTTCCAGAAATTAATTAATTTACTTAAATAAATAGAAAAAAATAGTTTGTAATTATTAAAAATACCAAATAAATTATTAAAAATTATTTCAAATTCTGAAAATTAGTTTTTAATTATTTTAATATATTTCATAAATATTTAATATTTTTAAAATATTATTAGTGTTTAATTTATTTAATTATAATATTAAATAAATTAGATAAAAATGATTTTAATATTTAAAAAATTATTTAAAATTAAATTATGATATAAGAAAATATTTTAAGTTATTTTTAATGACTTTTAATATTTTGTGATGAAATTCATTAATAAATTAATATTAATGATAATTAAGTTAATTACTAAATGGATTAAATAAATTAATTAAAAATGATTTTATTATATTAATTTTTTTTTAAAATAATAATAAGGTATTTAAAAATATTTTAAGTTATAAAGTATAACTTTCAATATTTAAAGGTAAATTTCATTAATTAATTATTATTAATGATAATAAAATTATTTAATAATTATATTAAATAATTGAGTTTAAAAATGATTTTAATATTAGAAAAAAAATCATTTTAAATGAAAATAAAGTGTTTAAAAATATTTTAAGTTATAAAATATAATTTTTAATATTTAAATAATAATTTCATTAATAATTTAATATTAATGATATTAATTTAATATTAAATGATATTAAATTTATTTAATAATTATATTAAAAAATAGTTTAAAAATGATTTTATTAATTTAAAAATCATTAAAAAAGGATATAAATGAATTAAAAATATTTTAAGTTTTAATTAATGACTTTTAATATTTTGATAAATAGTACATTAATATTTAAATATTAATAATAATTATTTAAAAATAATTTTATTTGTTTTAAAAATTATTTAAGGGTAATATTAATACTTTAAAAATATTATAAGTTATTATAAATAACTTTAATATTATGAAAATGATTTCATTAATAGTTTAATACTGATTAAATATTAATGATAATAGAATTATTTAATATTTAAATCATTTAAAAATGATTCCGATGTTTGAAAATTTATGATAAATTATAATAAATGTTTAAAAATTATTATAAGTCAATAAAAAATAATATGACTGATAATTACAGTTATTGAACTTTGGGATAGAGTCTTAGACTCGATAATTACCCGATAAAATCATCGGTACACTGACATATTTTAGAAATTGATCTGGACTTAGATATTTTGTCTGTATAAGTGTTTATTTGTGATTCAATGGTTGTTAAACTTATGTGATAATGTGATTAGGTAATGTGCTGACTACAATAAGTAGTGCTATGTGTTATAGTATGTGATTCTAATCAGTAAAATGATCTTACTACTGATAGGTTGTTATACAAAATATAGAACTAAGTTGTGAATTCTAAGCAGCGTATCAGGCAAGTATCTTACCTTTGCATTTTCTTTATGCAATGGACATGAGTAAGAATGTTTTTAAATTATATTATTATTGTACAGATTATTAATCCTATATTATATACGTTCATTGCTTATCAACATGCTAGTATATGGTAATTCAGATATATATTCTGTTCGTTAATTTTTATAAATGGTTATACAAGTGTCCCCACTTGGATAATCATTGTATTTAATCACATGTTGATACATCTTTGTCAATTACCCATATATATATATATATGTGTGTGTGTTGAATTATAGATTATTGTTGAACAAAATAAAACCTTTGATTTGGAACCTAGACGAGTATGAACATCCCTACATGGGAAAACTTTTATGCGCCCAAGGCGGACAGAGTTAACGATACCCTCGTTCTTACATGTAGTGTTGATCAATATAGGGTACAACGGGGCTGATCACCCCTGTGCCCGTAAGTTATGATTGTTTGTAGATGAATTTCTATTTAACCTTTTCGAAAATGAAAACAATGTTCATAGTATGTCACCTTAATCCTAGTTGTAGTCATTACGTAGTTTCAAAATTTTGAAAGAGGGTTGTTATGTTATTATTATCGGTACAGATTACATCACAACTATTGATCTGTTGTAGAAGGATAGTATAAAGAAAATATTTAAATTCTTTCAGCTTATATATATATATATATATATATATATATATATATATATATATATATTATTATTACTTGCTGGGCATTCAAATGCTTATCCTTGCTTAATTTAAATGTTTTCAGCCAAGTGTGAAGAACCAGAAAGCTCATGCAGAAACAAAGGAAAATGAAAGCTAACCAAATAAGATTTGTGGTAGTTATGTAATAGTTTGATATTATTATTTAGACAATGATATATATTATCTATCATGTTATGTAAGGAATGTATTAAAGGTTACGTACTTGGGAGCTGGACTCTGATAATCATGTAAATTAAGTTGATCTTTATATTATTATTATTATTGTTATTATTATTAGTATTATTCCGCTCATAGAAATGGTATCGTGAAGCACCGAGTTTGGGTTTCAAGTACCCGAATTTGGGGGCTTTACATGTAAAGTATTTAGGAGTGTAGATTCTGTTTCTACTAAAGCAGAACTTGTCTGCGTCTGAACTTGAGGTGGCGCAACTGTGCCACTTCCAAGCTTATGACCAGCGCAGCTGCGCCGGTTTGCAGAAGGTCCTGAGTAAGTTTGTAAAATTTGATTTTTCAAGACATGTATATTAAGGGTTCATATATGTAATAAATGTAATAATTGGTGATTAAGTTGTCCATAAATGGACTAAGTTAGTGAAAACATGATTTGAATAAGAGTTAGTTTATTAACCTAGAATGAAGGTTGGTTAATCAAGTTATATTATATAATATTATATAGCCTTGTGTGGCAGTAGTGTGGAATGAGAAAGAGTTGATTCACTTACATAAGACGGTGAATTAATATATGTGTTTGGCATAAGAGGATGAAAGAAATATGTTAATTATTATTTGATATTTTTAATATATTACATAGTATTGTAATATATAAAAAGGGTTAATGTTTGAAAGATAAATGATTAATAAAATAAGAGAACCAATATAATTATAAATGAATTTTGTTAGAGATGGAGGGATTATATTAGCACTTAAGATATGGCTTAATGTAAATGTGGAAGAAGTTATCTTGGGATAATCGAATAATTATACGTATAGTGTAGAAATTAAATATTTAATAGAGTAGATATTAATTATTCTAAGTGTAACGGTTATACATATTATAAGTGTATAATTATTTAAGTAAGCTAAATATTTTAGCATTAAGGTAAAGTGTGTCACACAAACATTATATTAAAGGAATATTAAAATGTGGTAATGAGCTTAAAGTAAGCTTGTGGGATATGCCTAGTGTGGCATAATGATGGACTAAGGATTTGTTCAATTACATTAGTGGGGAAATGATGAAGTAATGTGATGGACTAATTATTATTATTAATAATTATTATGTGCAATTACATGTGTTGTAAGAGCATACAAAGTAATGCAATAAAATTTGCTTCATGTATAAAAATAAGATGAGATGTTAAGAATACCATAATGTGATGTGAATAGTTATAATATAAGGCTATAAGCTTGAATGATGTAAATTATTAAGCAAGTATAAATGAGACTTGTGTGATAATGATTCATGGTGAATCAATTAAACGTGTATTTTAAAAGTATGGAAGAAGGTTAATAGATACTTGATAATAATTATCATTATAATAATTGAGTGTATTTGAGATAATAAATTTTATGAAAAATAATGGGTTTAGAATACCCAATTGAATTATATTTAGCCCAATTAAAATATTATTTGGACTAGCTTAGTGTACATGGGATATAAGATTATATTGGTGTATATTTAAAATATAAGTATTCTTCCTATATGTGGGTAGGTACATATATATGTGTATATATGTGCCCATAACATTGTGTATTGTAGTAATGTTAATTCATTAAGATTGACTTAATGAGCCTAAAAGGAAACAACCTTAGTGGAATGATGTCTATTTTACTGAGAAGTAAAGGAGTAATGTAGCTTGTTCCATTTTGTGAGTCTCATCTCCTTTATCACGTGAATAAGCCATGGCCTAAGCCTACCATGTCAAAATCAGAGATAGAAAATAATGACGGGGGGGGGGGGGGGAGTGTTCTCAATAGTGTTACTCACCAAACTCGT
This sequence comes from Panax notoginseng, assembly GCA_016801055.1. Taxonomy (NCBI): domain Eukaryota; kingdom Viridiplantae; phylum Streptophyta; class Magnoliopsida; order Apiales; family Araliaceae; genus Panax; species Panax notoginseng. The sequence goes on along the minus strand of CM029023.1, from coordinate 59,562,612 downwards.
CATTTGCCCAACATCTTCTTCCATCTCCCATTGGATTCAATCCTTGAGGTAAAGCCATGGCCTAGGTAAGAAATTCTCTATAAATTGGAGCCTCGTCTTCTCTAATTGGGTTGCTTGGGTTCTTGATGAGTTCTGTATATAGAGTAAGTTGAAATTAGAGTGAGCAATCTAAAGTTAGAAGCAATTTTGGTAATTCGACTTCAAAGAGGTAATAATTCTCAAGTATGTTCTTCATTTCAAGAATTATGAATTTATTAGAGATGTCAGAAATATTTGCTAAGTGAGTAAAGAATGAATGACAAAAACTTGTTTCAATCTGTGAATTGTTGTTAGATATTGATAATATAGTTAAATACAAAAACAACGGAAGTTAAACGGACCAATTTGGTTTAGAAACGAAACTGTAGTGATGAAATTAGCTAAACTTGTCAAAACATGAAAAATTAGTATGAACATGAGTTTTGGATTAATATTTGGGTTAGTTAATGTTTATGTTAATTGTTGATTCTTTGGTATGTTGTAGTTCTATGAATTACAAATCCATATAATCGAAAACAAATTAATTTGGATGTGTATAACTCGCGTTATGAAGATCAGAAGGAGAATTGGTTTGAAAATTACAAAGATCAGAATCTGGGAAACCATTCTACATCACTGGGCGCAGCTGCGATGCCCCCAAGGCCATTTGGGGAGCAGCTGCACCGGAATAGTGTCAGGCAGGACTATTTTTGACCTGCTGTAGTAAATTAGGCATAAATTCATCATACTAACTCCGATTGAGGCAATTCAGGATGATTTGGAAATATAACGAGTAAACCTACAACTTCATTCTTTAAGGTATTCGATTTAAATTCATTAGGAGGGGTAAAAATGTCCATCTTTGTGACTACTATGTATTCGAAGGCAATCGGAGGGCGTCAGACATGCACATACACAATTGTAGTGCTCCTGACGATAAAATATGCTATTCTAAGTAATAAAACATAAATATGCATGATAATAGACAAGACATATATCCAAGATTACCTTACTCATAATGGAATGCTTTAGCATGATTTAGTATGTGTGTTGAAAAGAAAACTTGGAGTTTTGAAAACAAATATTAACGAACCTTGAGTCTTTGAAGTTCTGATATTTTAACACATACATATTGTTGAGTTATGAGTATACATAAGCATGAGAAGTGATTTAAAGTTGCTTTACTTATTATCAACTTACAATAGCTTAGTTGAAAACGATTTCTAAAGAAAACTTGAAACTTTGAGAACGAACTTAAAGGAACTTGTGTACTTAAAGTTCTAAACGTGATAACATATGTGCATGGCTTAGTTAACTATGAAATGAGATTTAAAGTTGCACCGAGTTGCTTTAACTTGGCCTAGAATGACTTTTAAAAGTAAACGTGAACGCTTTGCAGATAAATCTACGAGCAGTGTGTTGCTCACATTTTGGACTGTAGGAATTACATGCTAGTATCTTTTAGGTCAGTAAACATGGCCGATAAGTGCACTCATCTAGTTTGAAAAAATAAAAGTCATTCAAGCATGTTTTAAAAGTAAGTTTTCAAGTGATAAACTATGCTAGTCATATGTAGATGAAATGAATATTTACAAACATGATGATATTTATATTCTAAACTTATAGGATGGCATGTTAATACTATTCGTGTCTTTAAACATGGCCTATAAGTTCACACACATAGTTGGAGACAATATAAGTCATTAGAGCATAATTTTAAATGAGTTTCAAGTGATGAATGACACTAGCTATGTGTAAATGATGTGAATACTTGCGAGCGTGCATATTATAGATTATATGACCGTCTCATATGAATAGATGGATAGCATAGTATGCCTCATGATTTCATGAACTTAGTGGGCCTTAACTTCGTAGAAATTTTCAACTAGAGACATATTGTGTAAATGAGGACTTGAAATGACTCTAAGAAAATCCAAGACCTCTTAAGATGTATGCTTGCTATGTGTTAGTACTCTGGTATACTAAAAAGTGGAATGAGACCAAGAAAACAAAAGCTCAAGTTTGATCTTGCCAGGGGACAACGCAGCTGCGCCAGTCCCAAGCTTAACCTCAGTGCAGCTGCGCTACAGGGCAGATTAGTTTAGACATTTTAATTGCTTTCTGATTTTGGCAGCTTACTTATAGTACTATTCTAAGCTATAAGACAGAGTCTCAATGCTGTTTTAAAAATTCATTGGTATGATGGTTATATAAAACTCAGATTTGTTAAGGTTTGCAAAAATGTATAAACGACGTGTGATAAATGTATATGAATGTTGATGTCAAGTACGAGTGGTTAAGGTATACCTATACATACCTAGCTATTCTAAAAGTATGATGAGAAAGTAAAATAAAGGTTTTACAAACCTAGTTAGGAAACGATGTAATATTTATTATTATATTAAGAGCGTATGAAATCTATGACTGATGGATATGAATCCATGACTATATAACTGTGTAGGAATACACGAAGTGCAGATAACTATAAGAAGTTAAGTCGTAGTTGATAATCTACGAGCCAGGCAAGTCTTTCAGTTCCTATTTGATATATGAATTCGATAACTGTTAGTTGAGCTATATTATGCTATGAGAATGTTGATGTATATATATAAAATACATATGAGATATGTATGAAATTTAAAAGTTGATCTTTGATGATATGCTTGTGAAGTAAATCTCTAATCCTGTTATGTGAGAAGTAGCATGCGTACTAAATATTAATTGCTTATGAATGCATGAACTGAGTATGTTATTATATGCTATGTGATGCATGAAAATTATTAGAATTGTTGAGCGGTCGAGCTCACTTTTGCAAATAACCAATTTTACAATTTAAATACTCACAGTAAAGATTACATGCTACTTGATTGATAGAGTTCAATAGTATCGAAGGAGATTGATTTATTTATTTAAACATATGCTCTTGAACCATGTTTAGGTTCTAGGACATGTACATGATAGTAGTTTACGATGTGTACTACATGTTGAGTTGTAAAGTTGTATTATGTGATGCATAGAGGAATTCGAATTGAGATGTAAAAATTTATACAATAATTCTAATAAAATGAATCGTAACATAATTTGATTCAAGGATATGTAATTGATTCAAGTTAAGAAATCAAAAAAAGGTTTTTCAAAGGAGATTGAAAAAGTTTAAATTATTTTGCATATTTTTATAACATCGAATATGATGTAAAGACAAGAATGGTTAGTGACCCAGATTGGGAATTGACTTAACAAAGTTTTGGGATCAATTTATAGATCCTGGAAATAAAAGGAATTAATATACCAAAGTTAAATTGTATTCATTAAATTATGAATGAAAGTTGTTAATAGTTAGACGAAGGTAGTATCATGATGCACGAGGTTCGAAGGGACCCGGATTTGGGGGCGTCACAGGTTGGTATCAAAGCTGTAGGTTATAAACTTTAGATAAGAGTATCTTAGGCTATAAACTGAGAGAAGATAAAGACTAAAATATATATAAGCGAAGATTCAAAGAAGAATCTTGAAGTATCTAGAGAATGAGAATTTAGAAGTTTCCTAACTCTGGTAATAAAAATGTTAAGATGATGTCTATAAAATGAAGATGTCAAAGATAATAAGAATGAACTCGAATGGAGTTTAGTTGATAATGGGAAAGAACCCTAAGGTAAACCGATGATCACGACGTGATCGGATTGAGTTATGAAATGATAAATAGTCTGTAATGACTAAGTGGCTATAGCTTGATGCTATAAGAGAATGTACTATGAAATGGTACGATCGAGATGAACTCATGAGGAGTTGTATATGATGAAATATAGAGAATTCGTAATGAGCAGAGAGCAAGTTAAGAGTGCGATAGAGTTAAGTAGGATTTTATTTGAGGACTCATGTTAGTAGCTAAGTTGTATGATTCCTTGTATGGGCAGGGGATTATGTTTGGTTCGATAACCACTTAGCTTCTTACACTGATAATCATTAAAATGTTGGTGTCGCGCTATTGATTTACATATGGCGAAAAGGTGATTCTTTTCTCATATTTGTATCTAATAGTCAGAGGCTATTAAGAGTAAGTTAAAGAATATTAAGAATAGGCGCGAGTTCGTAAAACTCATGCTGATGGTATGTTTGTGACTCATAGTCATATGCATGTTTTTGAGCCCCTAAGCGTATGGACAGTCCCTGATTGGTTCTTGGACTACGTATTGCTAGGATAATCTCCTAAACTCAAATTACTGTGGTAAGTTCCTAAACTTCCAATGTGTGGTATGGTCGATGAACTATATCGGGCATATATATGTTATATATTATGAATTTAGAAATTTTGGTATAGTGAGCATTGATGGTGTTAAAGATTGATAGAATAAAACAATGGAGTAAAGATTGAAGTTGATGGAGAAACATAGATTTCCTAAATCTTCTAGCTATGGTAGATTTTGAAAATTTATTGACTTCATGCTAATATTTTCACTTCATATTTCTTGAAAAAACATTGGATCAGATGGTTGAACTAATGAGTTTTAAAAGCAATATCGTTATTCGTATGTCGATGCTAATTGTTTCAGCTAAGACAAAAATGATTTGAAAATTTTCAAAATGTGTTTTTGGAACATGTGCATCATTTAATATGGTGAAAAAATGGTAAACGATGGAGTCATCAATGCAATGCGTTAAGTAGAAAGGATCGTGAGAAGTTGATGTTGTTAACCAATAAGGAGGATCTTATTTCAGCGATGTCAAGGCTAGAGTTGGAAATCAAATTTCTAAAAGAATCCAACGAAAAATTTTACCATATGGAAGCTAGTTCAACTTTGGTGGACAAAGTGAAGAATGCTCAACCACAAGATGAAGAATATAGAAAAATAAAGGAAGGTGTGGTCGAGGGTAAAGACATGAAGTATAAACTTGATACTAAGGGAATGCTAAGATTCGAGGGAAGAATTTGGGTTCCAGCAGTACCGAATATTAAAGAAGAAATTTTGACAGAGGCTCATAACTCAAGATATTCGATTCATCCGGGAAGTACGAAAATGTATCAAGATTTGCGGCGACACTTTTGGTGGCCAAATATAAAAAGAGACGTTGCAGATTGCGTTGCAAAGTGTTTGACATGTCAAAGAGTGAAGGCATAACATCGAAGGCCAAGCAGGTTACTTTAACCATTGGAAATACCAGAATAGAAATTGGAGCATATCACAATGGATTTTGTGGTAAGTCTTCCAATAACTCAGAAAGGATACGATGCGATATGGGTGATAGTGGATAGATTAACGAAATCAGCCCACTTTTTGCCAATAAAGATTAGGTTTAATCTTGATCAGCTGGCAAATTATATGTCAAAGAGATTGTTTCCAGGCATGGAGTTCCAGTGTCAATTGTATCAGACAGAGATCTGAGGTTCACATCAAATTTCTGAAAGAGACTACAGGAATGCTTGGGAACGCAACTGAAGATGAGTATAGCATATCATCCGCAAACCGATGGTCAAAGCGAACGAAAAATCCAAACGTTAGAGGATATTCTTAGAGCGTGCATAATGGATTTCAAAGGAAACTGGGATGATCATCTACTGTTGGTGGAATTAGCGTACAATGACAGTTACCATGCAAGCATTGGTATGCCGCCATACGAGGTGTTATACGGCAGGAAATGCAGAACTCCACTATGCTGGGATGAAGTTGGTGAATGTCAACTGTTAGGACCAGAACTGGTACAGCAGACCGCTGAAGTTATAAAACTCATCAGAGCAAGACTGGTAGCTGCTCAAGATCGACAGAAGAAGTATGCTGATCAACGCAAGCAGAATCGCGAGTTTAAAACAGGGAATTTTGTGTTCCTGAAAGTTTCTCCTTGGAAGGGGAAAATTCATTTTAGAAAGAAAGGAAAGCTAAGCCCAAAGTTTATTGGACCTTTCGAGATATTACGAAGAGTGGGAGGTGACTTATGAGGTAGCTTTACCTCCAAAATTAGAACATGTTCACAACGTTTTTCATGTGTCGGTATTGCGACCGTATAAACCTGATTATAAGCATGTTATCAAGTCTGAACCGTTGCAGTTCAGTAAAGATTTATCTTACGAAGAGATTCCTATCCAGATAGTAGACAGGAAAGAACAAGTGCTCAAGAATAAAGTGATACTTTCTGTGAAGGTGATGTGGAGGAACCACAATGTCGAAGAGGCTACGTGGGAACTCGAAGCTGAAATGATGAAGAATTATCCTGAGTTATTTGTTTAATCTGTGTATTCAATTCTGGGAATAGAATCTTTATAAGAAGGGAAGAATGTGACGATTTGATTGTTTGAGTGGTGATTCTGGGGACAGAATCCATGTAAGGAGGGAAGGATGTAACAATCCGAAATTTCAAACTGTATTATTAAATATTTATTGAATTATATAACTATTTATTTAATGTGTTTATTTTTGAAATTGATGAAATAAATATTTTATTGATGTAGTTATTATTAGTAAATATTAATTAATTAAATTTATTAGATAATATTCTAAAATAAATTAATTTATAATGTAGAGAGTTGTAATATAACATGAGATGTTGTATTGTTGTGTTAATTTAATAATTTAAAATGGTATGTTAATTTATTAAATAAAATTATAATGAAATTATAATTTTGTGATATTTGTTAAAGTGGAATATTTATTTAAAATATAGTATGTGTAATTAATTTATCTGTTTAATATTAGATATGGAAATTCAAATAAATAATATATGATTATAAATTATAAACTAAATTGTTTATTAAAATAATTAATGTAGTTTGATTTAGTTTTGACCAAACAAGGCTTAAAATAATAAGTCTTTATTTTAAAGGGTTTTGCCAAACAAAGCCTTATGGCTTTTGGATTTTTAATTTTTGAATTTTAAATAATATAAATTAAATAAATTAAAATAATAAATATAATATATTTGTTATATATACGTTTATTTTGTAACTGTTATTATATTTAGTATGCGTATTAAGGTATCAGTTTTTCTTTTACGCATTAGTTAGTCTATATTGGCTATACTCAAAGTTCAGAGAGAACTTTATAGAGCTTGATAGAGAGAATTGAGAAAGGAGCTTGAGAGAATTTGAAAGAGATTGGTTTGAAATTAGCAAGGATTGTATTGCCAAATTGAAGGTATGTTGATAATCTTAGTATTACATATACATATATGTTCTGATATGTTTTACGTCATGTATGTTCTATCCTCTGTGAATTCAAATTCTCTTGAATTGTTGTATAAACTGAATTATTGTAATTGTAAGTAATTGTAATGCTAAAGTTTGTGTTTAGATATGAATTTGTATGTGAATTACAGTTTAAAATGGAAGAAAAGTAATGACAGTATATATTTTCTCAGGTGGCTTGTGTAAGTACCAATTTTAGTGGTCAATTTGTATGTTAAACTGTCAATTGAGTTTTGATTATGCTAGTTCATTAAGAAACGAAGAGAACATATTTTGAATGAGGTAATTTGGTGTAGAATTGTAATCACAATGATGATTTTTGTAAAGGATGTCAAAAATGGAGTTTTTATATGAACATATGGAATTTGAGGATTTGAATTAGTGAAAATGGTTGTTAAATTGTTCTATATTGATGAAAATGTGAGGAAACATGTTAGTAACTCTAAAATGTAAAGCTAGTAAGTTGTGAAAATGTTATGTATGATTTAAGAAACTTATTGATCAGTGAATAAGTGTTATGAAATGTGCACAGGTGATTCTGAAATATGTATGGTGAGGTAAGATTTGTACTAAATTAATAAGTTTATCTAGAAATGGTTGTTATTTTGTAAGTGGATGTTAACATGTCTAATAGATATTATGATTCCACTAAAATATGTAGGTGAACGTGAGTTTTAATATTATAGCTTACGCTTGAGGCAAGTTTTCTAACTCTACACTTTCGTTGAGCTAGTTCTATTATTACATTGAGCAAGTTTATTTACCCTATCTCAATTACAATTACGCAAGTTTCCAAAACCATATCTCTTTACATTAAGCATGTTTTAACTCTAATTCATTGGAATTCTAACCATTGTTGATTTACTCTAACTTGTTTATAGTTAAACAAGTGTTCTTAGTTCATTCTTTTGTAGTAAATATTTCTTGAACTTTAATTCCTAGTATTGAATTGCCGTACTTCAATCACTTTGCATAAGTTATTATCATATTGAGCAAGCTTTGTTTCCAGCTTGCTATTAATTAGTGTATATCCAGTGATTAACTTTCTAATTTGACAAGATCATAGACCTAGCTTATTATTGTTTTAGCAAAGGTTTATCATTTTATTCATTTTATTTAATGCTCATGCTCTCTAGTTATTTTCAAGCATGAGTTTAGTATATAGTCAATTAATCTATGATTCTCAATTGTTCTATACTGTGTTGTTATTAAATAATTGTTGTGATATCAAACATTATTGATTCAACTAGTCCTCCAGTTGATGATCGTTAAACTTTAAATTACCCTTGAAAGCTTATCCAAACCAAACTTTCTTTGGTACGGACTTGTACTCTAAAACTGAGAAGAATAACCCTATTATAGGGGATACGCAATGCGTTAAGATGTTTGTGCATAATACATGGTACGAAGGGCTGATCCCCTAAGTACGTGAAGTCCCTATAGTATAACTGTTAAGGTTGGAGTTAAAAGATTACTTGTAACCGTGGACATAGTTCGTGGTCTTATGACCCTCAGACTTATTTCTTATTCTGATTCTCGTTGTTGGTTATCATTGATAGAGTACTATTCAGTATTGATGAGCCTGTTCATTGGCAGTTATTATTCTTTTGTTGATTCATTGTTATATCTAGTGAGCAATTGTTTTGCTCACTCTTGCATAAATATAATTGTTGCAGCAAAAGTTGAGAAGGTCGACGAACCTACAACTAGTAAAGGAAAGGGAAAAATATACAAGTGATGAAGACTTGTAATTTCATTTATTGTTATGATGATAGACTTTTAATTAATGATGTGGTGTAATAATTTTATTTCTGCACTTGATTTATGTTTAAGGTTAGACAACCTGGAATATTTTTGGATTAAGGATGTAACCTTTAAAGGGAGGATTTATGGTTTAAATGTTATTTTATTTGGGTAGATAGTATGAATGTATGGATAGTGAACACCAAGTCTTAAGGGAATGAAGTACCTAGATTTGGGGGTGTACCAATATCAACAATGCTGAGGCTAATCCAGTTCAGCAATTCGTAACGCTACTGACGGGAGCATTACAGAATCTGCCACAGAATCAAGCTGCAACATTTAAGGACTTCAAGGTGGTTGGGCCACCAAAGAACCGTATGTCCATGAATCCGGTTGAGGCATAGACCTGGATCATGGAGATAGAGAAGGTTTTTGATGTTGCTAGGGTAGAGGATAATCAGAAGACTGCTTTTGCAACATTCATGTTGAAAGAAGGGACTAGTTATTGGTTGCAAGCCAATAAAACCTGAGGCGGTCAAGGGGTAATGTCTTGGGAAAGGTTCGAGGAAATATTCTTTGAGACCTATTTCCCAGAAAGTTCGAAGAATCAGATGGAGGTACAGTTTTTAGAACTGAAAGAGGGTGCAATGACGGTGTCGGAGTATGCCGCAAAATTTAACGAGTTAGCAACGTTTGCGCCATATCAAGTGGATACGGATGAATGCAAGGCAAGAAGATTCATGCAGGGACGGAAGCCCTGGTTGTACATCAGGGTTTCCCTTTTCCAGTTAAAGATATTTACAGCAGTGCGTGAAAAAGCAATTCTCGCCGAGAGTTGAGGCGAGGCTGTAACAAAACACAACCAAGAAGAGAGAAAAAAGAAGAATGAAGGTGATGCTAAGAATGGTGGTGGTGGTAACAGTGGAAATGGCAACAATAATTTGAAGAGGAAATGGAATGCAAATGTGGGAACTGAAAATTGGCAAGGTAACCAGCAGAAGAAGAAGATGGACACATGTGCTACATGCAGAAAGTTTCACGCAGATATATGCTTAAGGGGAAAGCGTGTGTGCTTTAACTATGGCCAGGTGGGTCACATTGCCCCAACTTGCAATCAACCCAAGAATAATTCTTGTTACATCTGCGGGTCGAAGGACCATTTCGCTCGCAAATGTCCAAAGAAGAAATCTGGTGAGATAGCTGGAAGCAAAGGAAATGGCGGTGGAGGTACACTGCCTATTGCTGGACCAACGTCAACAAATAAGCCCACAGCCAGAACCTTCAATATGACGGTGCAGGACGCGGTGCAATCAAAAGATGTTGTGTCAGGTATTATCCCAATCAATTATATAAATGAATACGTATTATTTGATTCGGGTGCTACTTGCTCGTTTATATCTGATGAATTTGATAAGAGGTTAGAAATATGTAAGACCCCAACTTTTATGAATAAAGAATAATTTTCTCTAAATATCATTTTGAATATTATGGTGTGGATTTAATATAATGTTATAGTTGTGGGTAATATTTATAAATTTTGTAAAGTAAGCAAGTTGTTATAAAATATTCATTTGATCGGGGAATATTCTTTTTGTCGGAGAATATTCGTACGGTGGCACAATCATTGGTGGACCCCACAACAGAATTATTGTCGAAGTTAAAAAATGACAGAAATATCTTTTTATAAAAATAAAGGCGAAAGTTTTACCGTTAACTGTTGAAATACTCGGTGGTAAAAATACAATAATACGCGTGGTTGCATAGTAGCACACGGTATTGATTATTGATGCTTACGTAATAAATCACTCAGTTATACTCAATTATTGCTACAGTAATTGCTTCATAATATCTCATATTATTGATTCAATTATTGTCACAGTATCACCTGCATAATATTTTATATTATTAAATCAATAATTGAGACGACAAAGTTATTCATATTATTATTTGCAATATTGGCGATATCTAGAAAGTTCTGTCGAGAAGAGGTTTGGTCACCTAATTGCGCGCCAATAGGGAGAAATCCTTATCGGAAAGCCCCCTCTTTCCTGGGAATAATGTGGTTGTTAAATATTGTGAGTTATAATATTAATGATGAATAATTGTTGGAAGATTAAAAATGTGTTGACTGAAGATAAAATGATTTGTGGTAATATTTATTCAATCTTTGATATAAATAAGAAGTATGCTATAAGACGTTTATGGTAAGTTTGGTTTATGGGGGCCCATATGTCATCATCTAAGAGTCACTTTTGCCAATAGTAATTGTCTTTACCAGACGTCAAACCATTTGCTGTTTCATATTACAGGCGTCGAACCAATTGTCGTTTCACATTACAAGCGTCAACCAATTGTCGTTTTACATTACAGGCTTCAAACTACTTTTCTTTTCACATCACCAGTCGTCAAGCCACTTACCTCTTCACATTGCAAGGGCTAAGCTAGAAATCTTCTATAAGTAGAAGCTTATTTCTTCTTTCATTCTCACCAATTCACTACGACACACAAGAGAATTCTATAGAGAGAGAATCAGAAAGAAAGAAGAAGAGTATTCTGTTACTACACTATTTTAATATCCAATCTCCTACTAAGGTAAGGGGTATTATTTCTTTCGTATTCGTAAGGGATATTATTTTTGTTCAATATTCGTATGAAATAATATTTTCTTCCATACTCTGTAGTATATAAGTAATATTATTTCATTTTAGATTATAAATTATACACTCATGTTGTTAAGTATTACTTCTATACTCCTTGAAATTAGTAGAATATCCTTGAAATTTACGCTTCATCTAGTATCATTTTACAAAGATATTTTTTCTAAACATTCTTGTTAAAGTTTAATCTTTTCATGCCAGAGTACTATTCACAGGGTACTATTCATGAAGTACTATTCACGGGGTACTATTCATGATAAAAATTAATTTCTTTTCTGTCCAAATTATTGTTGATACAATATTATTCTTGAATTTTACTCCACAAAGCAGTATCATGTTGGCAATTTGGACATTATTGAATTCTGGATAAATTGAATTATAAATCTTTAAAATTTATCCTTACTCTTCTTTAATTGAATTCTTATATCATTGTCATCATCCTCATGCTTATATTATGATGAAAGCCATCTGTGGCCCTTAGGGTATAGATGGACTTGGTATGATTATAATCAGGGATTATTCGGTATAATCATGACCGTAATGTTACAAATGATGTGGTAAAAGTCATCAATTGCCTGTAGTGCATTGATGGACAGTTGTTGGAATGATCATGACCATTGGTGACACTAATGAATATCCTTGGCCCGTAGTGCAGGGATGATTCGATGATGTGGATTATTTATTAAGCTGAGTCTCAGTGATAAAACTGTTGATAAACTTTATAAATCATAGAAGATAGTAGATATCATGCTCTACTTGACTCTTCTAATGGATTGCTTATTCCGCTGCAGTTAAACTTGATGTTTATTATATTTTATCAGTTTAACACTGTTGAAGGCTAACGATAATTTATTATGCATTATCTTAGTCGTAATATTTTTTACTGGGCTAGTTGAGCTCACCATTTGCTTTCATTGTTCTCTTTAGGAAATAAGAATATAGCTTGGAATAGTCGGGGAACAGAGTGATGGTCCAGATGTTTGAATTAGTAGTCATCACTATTCTGTGAAATACTGTGATAATAAATATAATGAGAACTTATTTTGAGTTTTAATATTGTCTAAAAGACAATATTTATATTAAAACTCACAGCATATGTTAACAGTTATATAAATTAAGTTTGTATTTGTGTTCTGTACCATATATTTGGTGACTCAGAATGGGTGATGTATACCTATTTTGGGGGCGTCACAAAATACCTAGTGAAGAGTTGAATTTCCCTTTAAACATAGAAATTGCGAATAGGGATGTAATTCCAGTTAGATTCGTATACAAGAACTGTAGGAGAAACATTAAGGGGAATGATATGACAGTAGATTTAATTCTGATAAAACTTGGAGAGTTTGATGTTATATTGGGAATGGATTGGTTATTCAATTATGGAGCGACAATTGATTGCCAAAAGAAGTGTGTAAACCTTATGACTCCGTCAAAGGTAGTTTTCTATGGTACCAAATCGCCTAGATAAATGAGATGTCTGACAATTATGCAGGCCAAAAAATTATTGAGTCAAGGCTGTGTAGGATATTTAGCCTACATAGTCGATACTCAAAAGAAGAAGGAGATGAAATTGGAGGAGATACCAGTGGTTAAGGATTTTGTAGACGTGTTTCCGGAAGATTTTCCAGGACTTCCGCCTGACAAAGAAATTGAATTCGTGATCGATTTAGCACCAGGAACTGCTCCAATATCGAAGGCCCCGTACAGAATGGCTCCGGTAGAGATGAAGGAAGTAATGGTACAACTGCAAGAGCTCCAAGACAAGAAATATATTCAGCCAAGCATATCACCATGGGGAGCGCCGGTGTTATTCATGAAGAAGAAGGATGGGTCAATGCGTCTTTGCATTGATTATAGGGAATTGGATAAAGTCACTATTAAAAACAAATATCCGTTGCCAAGAATAGATGACTTGTTTGATCAACTAAAATGTGCTAGATATTTCTTGAAAATAGATTTGAGAAGTGTGTATCACCAACTAAAAGTAAGGAAGGAGGATGTACGAAAGACGGCATTCCGAACTCGGTATGGACATTACGAATTTTTGGTGATGTCTTTTAGTTTGACATACGCCCCTGCAGCGTTCATGGATTTGATGAACAGGGTGTTTAAACCATTTTTAGACAAGTTTGTGGTAGTATTTATCGATGATATTTTGGTGTATTCCAAATTGCAAGAAGAACACAAGGAACATTTACGTTTGACACTGGAGACGCTAAGAAAAGAAAAGTTGTACGTGAAATTCTCTAAATGTGAATTTTGGCAGGAACGTGTGCAATTTCTTGGGCATGTGATTGACAAGGATGGGATTTCAGTGGATCCATCAAAAGTCGAAGCTGTGATAAATTTGGAACAACCAAGAACTCCATCAGAAGTAAGAAGTTTCTTGGGACTGGCCGGTTATTATAGACGATTTATTCAAGATTTTTTCAAAATTGCCACTCCGTTAACAAATTTGACAAGGAAAGCTGTAAAATTTGTTTGGACGGAGAAGTGTGAGGAAAGTTGTGCAGAATTAAATAAGAGACTTAGTGTGGCACCTGTATTGTCATTACCAGATAATACAGGGAACTTTGTGGTCTATAGTGATGCTTCAGACAAAGGGTTGGGTTATGTCCTTTTTTAAAATGGCAAGGTCATTACGTATGCATCAAGGCAGTTGAAAGACTATGAGAAAGGGTATCCGACTCATGATTTGGAGTTGGCGGCGGTTTTGTTTGCTCTGAAGATATGGAGACACTATGTTTATGGAGAAAAATGTGATATCTACACAGACCATAAAAGTCTGAAGTATATTTTCACACAGAAGGACCTAAACATGCGTCAAAGGAGATGGATGGAATTAATAAAAGATTATGATTGTGAAATCTTTTATCATCAGGGCAAAGCAAACGTGGTTGCGGATGCCTTAAGTAGAAAGGGTCGTGAGAAGTTGATGTTGTTAACTAATAAGGAGGAGCTTATTTCAGCGATGGTAAGGCTAGAGTTGGAAATCAAATTTCCAAAAGAATCCAACGAAAAATTTTACCATATGGAAGCTAGTCCAACTTTGGGGGATAAAGTGAAGAATGCTCAACTACAAGATGAAGAATGCAGAAAAATAAAGGAAAGTGTGGTCGAGGGTAAAGACATGAAGTATAAACTTGATACTGAGGGAATGCTAAGATTCGAGGGACGAATTTGGGTTCCAGCAGTACCGGATATTAAAGAAGAAATTTTGACAGAGGCTCATAACTCAAGATATTCGATTCATCTGGGAAGTACAAAAATGTATTAAGATTTAAGGTGACACTTTTGGTGGCCAAATATAAAAAGAGACATTGCAGAATGCGTTGCAAAGTGTTTGACATGTCAGAGAGTGAAGGCAGAACATCAAAGGCCAAGTGGGTTACTTCAACCATTGGAAATACCGGAATTAAAATAGGAGCATATCATAATGGATTTTGTGGTAGGTCTTCCAATAACTTAGAAAGGATACGATGCTATATGGGTGATAGTGGATAGATTAACGAAATCAGCCCACTTTTTGCCAATAAAGATTAGGTTTAATTTTGATCAGCTGGCAAAACTGTACGTCAAAGAGATTGTTTCCAGGCATAGAGTTCCAGTGTCAATTGTATTAGACAGAGATCCGAGGTTCACATCAAATTTTTGGAAGAGACTACATGAATGCATGGGAACGTAACTGAAGATGAGTATAGCATATCATCCGTAAACCGATGGTCAAAGCGAACGAACAATCCAAATGTTAGAGGATATGCTTAGAGCGTGCATAATGGATTTCAAAGGAAACTGGGATGATCATCTACCGTTGATGGAATTTGCGTATAACAACAGTTACCATGCAATCATTGGTATGCCGCCATACGAGGCGTTATACGATAGGAAATACGAAACTCCACTATGCTAGGATGAAGTTGGTGAACGTCAACTGTTAGGACTAGAACTGGTACAGCAGACCGCTGAAGTTATAAAACTCATCAGAGCAAGACTGGTAGCTACTCAAGATCGACAGAAGAAGTATGCTGATCAACACAGACAGAATCGCGAGTTTGAAACAGGGAATTTCATGTTCCTGAAAGTTTCTCCTTGGAAAGGGAAAATTCATATTGAAAAGAAAAGAAAGCTAAGCCCAAGGTTTATTGGACCTTTCGAGATATTACGAAGAGTGGGGGAGGTGGCTTACGAGGTAGCTTTACCTCCGGAATTAGAACATGTTCACAACGTTTTTCATGTGTCGGTATTGCGACTGTATAAACCTGATTACAAGCATGTAATCGAGTATGAACCGTTACAGTTCAGTAAAGATTTATCTTACGAAGAGATTCCTATCCAAAAAGTCGACAGGAAAAAATAAGTGCTCAGGAACAAAGTGTTACCTTATGTGAAGGTGATATAGAGAACCACAATGTCGAAGAGGCTGCGTGGGAACTCGAAGCTGAAATGATGAAGAATTATCCTGAGTTATTTGTTTAATCTGTGTATTAGATTCTGGGGACAGAATCTTTATAAGAAGGGAAGAATATGACGATTTGATTGTTTGAGTGGTGATTCTAGGGACAAAATCCTTGTAAGGAGGGAATGATGTAACAATCCAGAATTTCAAACTGTAATATTAAATATTTATTGAATTATATAAATATTTATTTGATGTGTTTATTGTTGAAATTGATGAAATAAATATTTTATTGATGTAGTTATTATTAGTAAGTATTTATGAATTAAATTTATTAGATAATATTCTAAAATAAATTAATTTATAATGTAGAGAGTTGTAATATAACATGAGATGTTATATTGTTGTGTTAATTTAATAATTTAAAATGGTATGTTAAATTATTAAATAAAATTATAATGAAATTATAATTTTGTGATATTTGTTAAAGTGGAATATTTATTTAAAATATAGTATGTGTAATTAATTTATCTGTTTAATATTGGATATAGAAATTCAAATAAATAATATGTGATTATAAATTATAAACTAAATTGTTTATCAAAATAATTAAAGTAGTTTAATTTAGTTTTGATCAAATAAGGCCTAAAATATTAAGTCTTTATTTTAAAGGGTTTTGCCAAACAAAGCCTTCTGGCTTTTGAATTTTGAATTTTTGAATTTTAAATAATATAAATAAAATAAATCAAAATAATAAATATAATATATTTATTATATATACGTTTATTTTGTAATTGTTATTATATTTAGTATGCGTATTAAGGTATCAGTTTTTCTTTTACGCATTAGTTAGTCTATATTGGCTATACTCAGAGTTTAGAGAGAACTTGATAGAGCTTGACAGAGAGAATTAAGGAAGGAGCTTGAGAGAATTTGAGAGAGATTGGTCTGCAATTAGCAAGGATTGTATTACCAAATTGAAGGTATGTTGATAATCTTAGTATTACATATACATATATGTTCTGATATGTTTTACGTCATGTATGTTCTATCCTCTGTGAATTAAAATTCTCTTGAATTGTTGTATAAACTGAATTATTGCATTCGTAAGTAATTGTAATGCTAGAGTTTGTGTTTAGATATGAATTTGTATGCGAATTACAATTTAAAATGGAAGAAAAGTAATGATAGCATATATTTTCTCAAGTGATTTGTGTAAGTACCAATTTTAGTGGTCAATTTGTATGTTAAATTGTCAATTGAGTTTTGATTATGCTAGTTCATTAAGAAACGAAGAGAACGTATTTTGAATGAGGTAATTCGGTGTAGAATTGTAATCACAGTGATGATTTTTTAAAGGATGTCAAAAACGGAGTTTTTATATGAAAATATGGAAATTGAGGATTTGAATTTGTGAAAATTGTTGTTAAATTGTTCTATATTGATGAAAATGTGAGGAAACATGTTTATGATAGTTCTATACCAATCATATGTGTTAATTTAACTGTTTTGTGAGTGAAATTCGTGTTAGTTAGCCTAAGAAAAGTGTCGAATCATGTTCTGCAAAAACTAGAACTGGTGCGTAACGCGGGCACGCAGCTTTTTGGCTTGGGCTCGCAGCTGCCGTGCGGGCGCGCTGCAATCCAGTATAATATTGGCTCGGCCGCGCCAGTAGCCAGTCACAGACAGTGAAATCTGCTACTTCTACAGACTTTGGACATTCATTGTAACTTAGCTTAATGTTATTTTCTTGTGTCAGATGTGTAATAACAAGGTTAAAACAGAAATGTATCATGTGGTTAGTAACTCTAAAATGTAAAGGCAGTAAGTTTTGAAAATGTTATGTATGATTTAAGAAACTTATTGATCAGTGAATAAGTGTTATGAAATGTACACTTGTTATTCTGAAATATGTATGGTGAGGTAAGATTTGTACTAAATTAATAAGTTTATCTTGAAATGATTGTTATTTTGTAAGTGGATGTTAACATGTCTAATAGATATTGTGATTCCACTAAAATATGTAGGTGAACGTGAGTTTTAATATTATAGCTTACGCTTGAGGCAAGTTTTCTAACTCTACACTTTTGTTGAGCTAGTTCTATTATTACATTGAGCAAGTTTATTTACCCTATCTCAATTACAATTACGCAAGTTTCCAAAACCTTATCTCTTTACATTGAGCATGTTTTAACTCTAATTCATTGGAATTCTAACCATTGTTGATTTACTCTAACTTGTTTATAGTTAAACAAGTTTCCTTAGTTCATTCTTTTGTAGTAAATGTTTCTTGAACTTTAATTCCTAGTATTGAATTGTCGTACTTCAATCACTTTGCATAAGTTATTATCACGTTGAGCAAGCTTTGTTTCCAGCTTGCTATTAATTAGTGTATATCCAGTGATTAACTTTCTAATTTGACAAGATAATAGACCTAGCTTATCATTTTTTTAGCAAAGGTTTATCATTTTATTCATTTTATTTAATGCTTATACTCTCTAGTTATTTTCAAGCGTGAGTTTAGTATATAGTTAATTCATCTATGATTCTCAATTGTTCTATACTATGTTGTTATTAAACAACTGTTGTGCTATCAAACATTATTGATTCAACTAGTCCTCTAGTTGATGATCGTTAAACTTTAAATTGCGCTTGAAAGCTTATCCAAACCAAACTTTCTTTGGTGCGGACTTGTACTCTAAAACTGAGAAGAACAGCCCTATTATAGGGGATACACAATGCGTTAAGATGTTTGTGCACAATACATGGTACGAAGGGCTGATCCCTCTAAGTACGTGAAGTCCCTACAGTGTAACTGTTAAGGTTAGAGTTGAAAGATTACTTATAACCGTGGACATAGTTTGTGGTCTTATGACCCTCAGACATATTTCTTATTCTGATTCTCGTTGTTGGTTATCATTGATAGAGTACTATTCAGTATTGATGATCCTGTTCATTGGCAGTTATTATTCTTATGTTGATTTATTATTATATCTAGTGAGCAATTGTTTTGCTCACTCTTGCATAAATAAAATTGTTGCAACTAAAGTTGAGAAGGTCGGCGAACCTACAACTAGCAAAGGAAAGAAAAAAATATACAAGTGATGAAGACTTGTAATTTCATTTATTGTTATAATGATAGACTTTGAATTAATGATGTGATGTAATAATTTTATTTCCGCACTTGATTTATGTTTAAGGTTAGACAACCTGGGATATTTTAGGATTAAGGATGTAACCCTTTAAAGGGAGGATTTATGGTTTAAATGTTATTTTATTTGGGTAGATAGTATGAATATGTGGATAGTGAACACCAAGTCTTAGGGGAATGAAGTACCCAGATTTGGGGGTGTCAAATTATTGGTGGAAATAAATACCAAAAATGAGATTTTATAGTTGGTTAAACTTTTAAGAAAAAGTAGAGATTTAAAACTCGAAGTTTGATATTTAAATTATTAAAGAAAATAGTAATCGATGATGTGGAATCAAAGAAGAGGTTGATTTTAGATGAGTTATCATTTATGAGGTATATGTAAAGTATTTAGGAGTGTAGATTATGTTTCTGCTAAAGCAAAACTTGTCTGCGTCTGAACTAGAGGTGGCACAGCTGCGCCACTTCCAAGCTTATGACCAACGCAGCTGCGTCGGTCTGCAAAAGGACCTGAGTAAGTTTGTGAAATTTGAATTTTTAAGACATGTATATTTAAGGGTTCATATGTGTAATAAATGTCATAATTGGTGATTAAGTTGTCCACAAATGGATTAAGTTAGCGAAAACATGATTTGAATAAGAGTTAGTTTATTAACCTAAAATGAAGGTTGGTTAATCAAGTTATATTATATAATATTATATAGCCTTGTGTGGCAGTAGTGTGGAATGAGAAAGAATTGATTCACTTACATAAGACGGTAAATTAATATATGTATTTAGCATAAGAGGATGAAAGAAATATGTTAATTAATATTTGATATTTTTAATATATTACATAGTATTGTAATATATAAAAAGGGTTAATGTTTGAAAGATAAATGATTAATAAAAGAAGAGAACCAATATAATTACAAATGAATATTGGTTAGAGATGGAGGGATTATATTAGCACTTAAGATATGGCTAAATGTAATGATGGAAGAAGTTGTCTTGGGATGATCGAATAATTATACGTATAGTGTAAAAATTAAATAATTAATAGAGTAGATATTAATTATTCTAAGTGTAACGGTTATACATATTATAAGTGTATAATTATTTAAGTAAGCGAAATATTTTAGCATTAAGGTAAAGTGTGTCACACAAACTTTATATTAAAAGAATATTAAAATGTGGTAATGAGCTTAAAGTAAGCTTGTGGGATATGCCTAGTGTGGCATAATGACGGACTAAGGATTTGTTCAATTACATTAGTGGGGAAATGATGAAGTAATGTGATGGACAAATGATTATTATTATTAATTATTATGTGCAATTACATGTGTTGTAAGAGCATACAAAGTAATGCAATAAAATTTGCTTCATGTATAAAAATAAGATGAGATGTTAAGAATAACATAATGTGATGTGAATAGTTATAATATAAGGCTATAAGCTTGAACGATGTAAATTATTAAGCAAGTATAAATGAGACTTATGTGACAATGATTCATGGTGAATCAATTAAACGTGTATTTTAAAAGTATGGAAGAAATTTAATAGATACTTGATAATAATTGAGTGTATTTGAGATAATAAATTTTATGAAAAATAATGGGTTTAGAATACCCAATTGAAATATTTTTAGCCCAATTAAAATATTATTTGGACTAGCTTAGTGTACATGGGATATAAGATTATATTGGTGTATATTTAAAATATAATTATACTTCCTATATGTGGGTAGGTACATATATATGTGTATATATGTTCCCATAACATTATGTATTGTAGTAATGTTAATTCATTAAGATTGACTTAATGAGCCTAAAAGGAATTAACCTTAGTGGAATGATGTCTATTTTACTGAGAAGTAAAGGAGTAATGTAGCTTGTCCCATTTTGTGAGTCTTATCTCCTTTATCACGTGAATAAGCCATTGGCCTAGGCCTACCATGTCAAAATCAGAGATATCAAATAATGAGGGGGGGGAGTGGTCCTCCAATGTAGGAGTCAACTCCTAGGTACCAACTCGGAAAACATGTCTCTCTGGTATCCAATGCTCCAGCATACCCTCTACAAACTGAATCATCAAGAGGGTCATAGAATGCTGCAATAGTTGATCTATAGTCACCCTATCTGTAGGTGACATACTATCATACCACAACCTCATACAGGAACCCACCAATACTGGTGGGGTATGATCTATGCGGCTGACTGTCGAAGAAGACATCTGTGTAAGCCATATCATAAGACCATACAGGGGTCAATGATGAATATCTTTGGACATACATACATATGCATAATATGATACATGCATGATAAATAATCGATGGCAATATGACGTAGGGAATAGAAAACAGTACATACATTCCTAAGTACATCATCATCTACATACATCATCTTTGCACAGATAAAAATACAGGGAAATGGGGCACAGACGCCCTACTACTAACAAAGGCCTATCAAAAGATATAGCGAGAATGAATCACAGCCACCCAATATCTAACAGAGGCCTATCAAAAGAGATAATGAGAATACACATCAGAAGAAGACAATGGTGTTAATATCTACATCATCAATCCTGTCCACCTGATGTAACTCCTCATGAGTCACTGGATCTCTATCAACAGGGATGTCAGGCCTATACAAGGGAGGATCTGCACCGGCAAAGCCATATGGGTCACCTGAGGGGCCAGCGCCTGAGCTGGAAGGATCAAGAGTATCTGCCTCTGAAGGATCTCTGCCCAAGTGGCGGATGAAAAAATGAGCTCGGTCCAACTGCCGGGTCAAACGATCAATCTGTGTCACATGAGTCGGATCTCGGACACAGGTCAGCCAATCCGTCATCATCACGGATCCAGGAGCCATATCCCCAATAAACTGAGTGGCGCGGGTCTGGGCTCCGATGGTACGAGGGGACCACCAGTGATGGAATGAATCCTGAATATGTGAACCCTCTGACAAAGCATATCCGTCCATACCCATCAATGGGATGTCATCGGCAGGTGACTGCAACACAGGCCAATAATGCCTGGCAGGAGGAAAGATCGGTACATGAATCTCTCCTGTGGTACTCCTAATAGCACGTTCTCCTAAATAGAGCTCCCATCCTTCATCTGTGAAGAGAGGAATCCTACGGGTGGATATCACATGCTCAACACCAGTCAGAAATCCATCCTCAAACCCAATAGTCAAGTGCTCCCCAGAGTAGGGAATCAAGTGATGACATCAGCTGTCAATTGCTCCAACTGTAGGCGACAATGGGTGAAACCCTCCGCTACAGGAACCTCCGCCAAAATAGAGTGATGCCATCACCGTCCTCGTGGATAGGTATCTAAACCTAACACGCTCATAAGATGCAAACATGGAAGCCTCTCATAGGCCAAAAACTGCCAACATAAAGGCAAAACATCTGCTGTCAGTGAGTACTCTTAACCTATACATGGGAAATCAAAAGAGAAATACTCACCAGCAGAAACGGGTAAAATCCTAGCCAAGCCTTGGTCAAGCCCTGCGAACGCATGTGCATTCCCCTAAGGAAATAGGCGAAGGTGTAAGAACCCCAATTATACTATCCAATACGGTCCACGTCCCGCGTGGCGCTGATCAAAGCGAATGACACCGTAGAAGAGTTATCTGCTACGAAATAACCCCTGATGATAACCAGGAACAATCGCCGAAGAATGTGATCCCTGACTCTCACATCAGCGGGTATGGACTCACTCAACAGCCCACTCATAGCATCTATGCTCAAAGGACCCGTACAGATGGTCCTACCCTTGAGCGCCTCAGCCGGAACTCCCAATAAGGATCTGACGGCAGTCAGGGTAATATATGTCGTACATGGCACTGGTGTCCCTCTAAACTCCATACCAGTGATAAATCGCCAATCCATCGGCATCATCATCACCTCACAATCCAACAAATGGAGAGACTAAGTCTGGTGAAACCAGCACTCAGACAATGCCCTAAGGCAGGGACAACGACAGGGAAGAATGGAAAAAATACCTCAAAAACCAATCATGCACTATACCTCGGTAATCTGGATGCAGAGCCTGATACACGGAGTGTATACTGAACCAGTTCCCTCGAGGCTGTGTTAAGCCGGGGACCTACATCACATGCAAATCAATGTCAAAATCCTTGATCCTCCTCAATAGGAAAAAGGAAGATCAAATCCAGCTGTTACCTCGTTTGCATGCAAGTAAACTGAGGGGTGGTGACTCAAATCACCCGGAAGATCTGGGATAGCCACCTAAATGCTTGGAAAATCCCTACGGGGAATATAAGCAGCAGGAGCTGGAGCCGCTATCGGTTCATTCTCCTCCTCGTCCTCGACATCTAATACATCAACCCAGATAGAATGAATCACCGCCTCTGCCAGACGACGAGTCTGTCTAACTGAACGGTGTCAAGGCACTTCAGAAGCCCTCCTCCAGACACCTGAAGTGGTCCTGCGAGAACTGCTTGGCTGATCTAGATCCATAATATCTGGACATAAGTCTCCAAATTACCTCAGAAAGGATGTGGTATTTTCTAAACCTAGAGCTTTTCAAAATGCATTTAATGACTATATGCATGCAGCCATTATTTTAACATACGCCTATAGTAGAGCTAAAAATGCATGACTACCCAATGCCTACATTTTGAAATTTTTTTGCCATAGTTTTCTCTATAAATATGACTATCCACATGCACATAGACATGACTAAGTGGCCATTTAGTAGCACACCTGCCCACAGTCATATACATACTATATGCATTAAAATGTCAAAGTCATCAATCCATAAGGGTAGCCTAATTACCAGGATTACTTTGCTTTATTACCTTTGCTCATTTATCCTCAAATAGGATAACTAATAGCAGAAAAAAGATGTCAATTTGACTGTTTCAAAAGTTAAATTTTTTCACATCATTATGTTCAGCATGGTTTAATACTAACATTAGTATGTTGATTATTTTTTATCAAAACATATGAGCATGCATATTCACTACTATGTGTTTAAACGCATTTCATATAAAAAGTCATTTTCCAATGGATAAAAACTAGAAAAAAAGACATGCATATGTTACCAGGACAGTGTAGAACACTTGTACGGTGATAGAATTTGCAGTAAGACGCCCAAACTCAGCAGATCTGAAGAAGAGCTCTTAGATTTCCTTCACGACGCAACTTGAAAATGACTTGTGAAAGCAACTAGCCCATTTAAAGACATCCACGGCTGGCCGCAGGTCCACCTGTGGCTGTAGCAGGTGTAGCTGCGGCTTCTCTAGGTGGGGCCCACCCCTCTGGCTCTGTCCAGTTCAAGTTACCAAGGAGTTCTCACAAGCTGAAAAGGCCAAATCAGGGATAAAAACGCTACGCGATTGAGTAGAATAGCCTGAAACCCTGGTTTTCCTGGGCCAGACTATGGCTTTCATATCATTCATTGGTATTCACCCAAACACAGGGTATACTATACCAATTATCTCAGCAGTTACAGATCATGTTCGGTAATACCACACAAAGGTCCAATGTTGTCAGTTTGGTTTCGTCATTCTCAAA
This sequence comes from Panax notoginseng, assembly GCA_016801055.1. Taxonomy (NCBI): domain Eukaryota; kingdom Viridiplantae; phylum Streptophyta; class Magnoliopsida; order Apiales; family Araliaceae; genus Panax; species Panax notoginseng. The sequence goes on along the minus strand of CM029023.1, from coordinate 59,537,947 downwards.
TACACATTCCCCAGCGGGGGTATCACGTGTTGTCATCTGTTGATGTTCACAATCCCCGGCGGGGGTATCACACATTTGCATCCGTTGATGCACATGTCAACGAAGGTCAAGCAACCTTGACATCACTTCAGTCATTGGTAAGTAAATACAACGAAGCGTCGGAAGCCCTCTGATGATTTCATCCGTTGATGCGCACGTCAGCGAAGATCAAACAGATCCCCAACGGGGGTATCATGCATTTGCATCCATTGATGCACAATCCCCAGCGGGGGTATCACGCATTCTTGAGTACACAATCCCCGGCGGGGGTATCATGCATTTGCATCTGTTGATGAACATGTCAACGAAGGTCAAGCAACCTTGACGTTACTTCAGCCGATGGCAAGTAAACCCATCGAAGCATCGGAAGCCATCCAATGATTTCATTCATTGATGCACATGTCGACAAAGGTCAAGAAGCCTTGACATTACCCCAGCAGGGATTTTATCCATTGATGTACATTTCGACGAGGGTCAGGCAATCCTGACAACACAGACTATTGGCAGTAACTCCAACAAAGCATCCTCATCGGGGAGGACCGATGATGGAATATGTTATACACATCCTCAATAGACAGAACGCATCCCCACAGAGTCCTTTGTACATGAGAGATACATCTTCAGTGTAGGTCTGTACCAAGGATTAGGGGCTTTGGTGACAATCCCAACGTCAACATCCTGGAAGTTCGTGGTAACTTTGGATCATACGTCCAAACAGTTTACCAAGGTGGTCATGAATAACCCTGATCCCGGTAGAAGTCAAGGGGAGCCGGCAATCATCCCACCATATTGGAGAACAATCCAACAAACCACATACAATTACATTATGCTGCTGTACATTGCATCATGATTATATTGTTGCATTTCAAGTGTCTAGTATTCTTTATCCTATCCATGCTATTACATGGCATGAAAATGATAAAGAGGGGCATCTGTAGACACTCGAAATTTTTTGCATACCTGTTACTGTCATTGCAGGAGGGCAAAATCGTCTTGCAGAGATAACATTGGAAGATGGCTCAGTTCAATCCCAGAGACAACCCTAGGATATTTAGTATTACCATCTCAGAGATAACCTCAAGACATCCAGCTCAGACTCGGAAATACCACCAGAAGTTTCAACCTCAACCCCGAAAACAACACCGGGACTTCCAGTTTCAACCTCGGAGATAACGCCTGTAGTTCAAATACCAAAAATCACTCAGGAGAAAACCATGTCATCTTGGAGATAACCTCGAGATACTCAGTCTCAGTCCCAGAAACAGCATCGGGAAAGACAGCATCAACCTCAGAGATAACCCCGAGGTATGCAGTTGCAGTTCCAGAGATAACCCCGGAAATGCTTGTTTCAAACCCATGTAATCAGCTTCAAACATTCAGCAAAGGCCCCCGACGCACTCATTTCCCAAGTCCAGAGATAACCCTAGGAAGTCAGGCACATCTCAGAAATAACACTGAGGATGGTCAACACTAGCAGCAGTCCAATCTCAGAGATAACCCTAAGAAACGATCGCTAAAACAGCTCAAACCGGAGATAATCCCGGGGAGGGGAAGAATCGTTATTTTGCCATCCCAAATCCCACTTTGCGTCATCTTAACATTCATACATACATACACGTCAATGTCCTACAAGAACAAAAGAGCGCCAATCCCGAGTGACTACGGTAAAAGATAACACACCGGATAGAATTTGAAGCTTGAAGACCAAGGGCATTGTCCCATCTTTCTGACTTCGTACAACCTCTAATCCCATGTCATTGTGTAGCTCTCGACAACAGCATGCCAAAAAAGGTTTTATACACCTCGATCGGATGCCCAGATTAAAGTTCTAAAAGTTCGAGCAGACATCATGTTGCACGCGTGCACGTACTTCGAGACGGCAGAACCTGCAAGTACCCGGGGCACCCCGGGCAGCCGCAGGTGCATCTGCGACTACGGTAAGTACACCTGCGGCTCCCCCCTCAATAAATAGAGGGCTTGGGGTAGCCATTTTGAAGAGAGAAAAGGCGAGGAAGCTGTGTCCAATTTGCTCTTTACACACTATAAACTTAGTGCTTTCTCATTTTAAACACTTATGAGCTCATATATTGTTATATTTTTACCGGCAGGAGCTGAGTGTTCATCCATTTAAAGTCATTGAAGTCTTCTTTGGCAGTCCACTGTAAGCCTTCTTACACACTTTAAAGCCTTTTTCTTCATCTTTGCACATACCGTTCTTCACGTTAAGAGTCGTGTTGCGTGTGTATGCCCGAACTTCGGTCCGTGGCATTTATTTTCTCTTTTATATATATATATATATATATATATATATATATATATATATATATATATATAAGATTTTGAAAAAGTAAAAATAAGTTGATTAAAATGATCTTACTATCCAGTCAGAAACAACAAACAACTTGGCCACCTTACTTACCTGTAGACCACCTAGTTCGTGTCTAACCTTTGTAAGTCTCCTGGTTGTGAGCAGTGTCGGGTTATAGAATATAGGTATGAGTCTACCTAGGGTAAACAGGGTATGTATGAATGAACCTTGAGTCAGATTTTCTTTTGAAAATAGCTAAGATGAGTAGATTATTCAGATCCAGCTCTTCAGTTAGTAACAGGTCAACTTTACCTCCCGTCCTAGACATAGTTAACCAAGAAGAACAAAGTTATGAAAACATTAGTCAAGTGTTACACAATTGGAACATCCCTAGAGTATCTCCTAAAGATATTTACCAGTCAACCTTTTCAGATAAATTCAAAACTGACTATAATGTCATAACAGTTGAAAGAGTTTATGCAATTAACAAAGAATATGAAAATTGTAGTCTTTTATCTCCAGATGTTATTAAAAAACATAGAAAAAAGGGCTATAATTTTATTCATATAGGTTTAGTTCAAGTTGCAGTTAAACCCCTTAACATAAAAGTAATCAATTCATCTATCTATCTCTGCCTTAGAGATGCTAGATTTTAAAATTATTATCCTAGTATTATTGGTGCCATGGAAGCAAGTTTGGATAATGGTCCAATTAATTTTAATTGTTTTCCTGATTTCACGTTGAGTCTTAGTGATCAAAACTTATTTAAAGCTTTATCATTAAATATTAAAACTGCAGGAGAGATTACTTAAATGATTGAGGGGTCTCAGCCTATTTCTTTAATTTACAGGATTTATTATAAGACTATGGAGTCAAACTTGAATGTTCATGCTCTTAATAAAAGTCCTAAAGATCAAACATTTTTAATTCAAAGTTCAACTAGTGATGCTAATGTCCAGATCCCTAGAACAATTCTATGGAAGGATATTACCTTACCTAGGCAATGGACTCTACCAAATGAGTTACCACAACAGCCCATAGTTAACAATCTATTAAATATTGAAAATATCAAACAATTTTCTGATGGAACTGTCAAAATTAGCTTTGAACGTACTAGAGCGCCAGTCATTATTGAAGACATTTCTAGTTCTTCGCACCTTCTGTGATTCACACCAGAAGAGATACTGAAGTACTTAGTAACCCTTCGATTAGGGATATCAAACTTAAAGGTATCCTTAATCAAGGACAAGTTAGTCATCCCTATTATACTCAGAATGATCCTAACGAAGAAGAAGGTTCTTCTTCTCCAGCATCTTCTGTGTATCCCACACAGTCTGATTTTAATGCCCCAATTCATAATCAATTAAGAGTCATTAAAAAGAATTTTGTTCTAGATTGGGATAATTTAGTAAAAGATTTTAATTCAAAATCTAATAAAGAAAAGCGACATCTATTTAGATCTAATCACCCTACAGAAAAAGAAAGAGATAAAATAGTTAATAGATGGAAAAGATTCATCAAAAATGAAGAAATTAATGTTACTTTTTATGATTGGTATGAACAATATCATAGAAAATATAATGTTATTAATAAAAGTCAATGGGTTAAAGAAGATAAGTCCAAAGTTTCGTCTAGTCATCCACCTTTAGAAACAGTTCTACTTCCAGTTAAAAATACTTCAGTTATTGCTAGTCCCTTTAAAATCCCTGATGGAATTAAAGACGATAAAAAGATTATTGAGCAATTAAATTTAGTAACCAATATCTAGCAACTGTTGGAAAACAGCTTAATAGAATTGAAGAAAAATTTGAAGAAAATATTATTAAAAACCTGATTCAAAAATTGAACAGACTTTAATCAAACTACCAAAAAATAGATATAAATTAGGTCTACCTAATAAAGATGATGAATTAGTTTAGTCAATTGAAAAGTTATTTAAAAAACTTAAAACTGAAGTTGGTCCGAGTAAAACTATTGCTATTATCGATCAAGTGGAATTAGAAGATGATAACAACAGTTCTTCTAATCACTCTAATCACTCATCTATTTCAAACCTTAATGAACAGCTAAATAAATTAATTGTTAATAACACAAGTATAACCAGAAATTGGTATTCTAGACCTACTCCTCCGGATTTACAGTTCGAAGAAAGGAATCTAGATAAACAATTTTCTGTTTCATCTAATAAAATATATGAATGGAATATTGATGGATTTAGTGAACAAGAAATTCTTAATAAATTAAATCATATGTCAATGGTAGCTAATAGCTATATCACCAAGTTTAACAATCTGTCTCAACCAGACATAGTTGAATTAATAGCTAGTGGATTTACTAGTATTCTCAGATCTCGGTGGGAGAAACATCTTACCGAAGATATTAGAATATCAATTATTCATGCTATTCAAAGAGATGACGACGACAATCCCATCTTTGACGAAGATGCTGGTATTGGTCCGCCTGATGGAGTTAATACTTTAATTTTCACAATAATTAAACATTTTGTTGGAACTCCTAGTAACATCACAGAAAGAATCCATGATCAACTTAGTAACCTTACTTGTCCCACTCTAAGTGATTTTAGATGGTACAAAGATGTTTTTACTTCCAAAGTTATGATGAGAAACGATAGTAATAAACCATTTTGGAAGGAAAAATTCGTTAATGGTTTACCTTCTTTATTTGCACATAACGTTAGAGACTAATTAAGTAAAACTTTAGGGTATATCGATTATGATAATTTAACCTACGGTGATATAATAAGTAATATTCAAAAAAATCGGATTAAAAATGTGTATTAACTTTAAATTACCTAAGCAAGCTAGTAAAGATAAAAATAAAGCTAAGTACGAGTTAGGCACGTTTTGTGAACAATATGGTTTGCCACCGGTTGCTCCCTCTAGAAGAAAGCATAGGCACAAGCATATTGAGTCGCATAAAAGTCATAAACGTCGTAAGAAAAGATATAAACAAGATAAGAAAAATAATAATCAAGATTCTTATTATAAAAAACCCAAGTCAACATACAAAAAATCAACTAAAAATCAAAGAAATTTGATAAAAGTAAAATTGTCTGTCACAATTGCGGGCAAAAAGGGCACTATAAAAGTGAGTGCAGAGTTAAGCAGAAGTTAGCCCAGTTGAATATTTCAGCTAAAGATACTGAGCAGTTATTAGAATTAATGAGAATTAAAAATAACAGCAGTAACGAAGAAGCCTCAGATATCCCAGAATCTTCTAGTAATAACACTGATAATGATGAATCAGATAGTAATAACGAAGTTACCATATGCACTGAAGATTGTAGTAATAATTGTTGTAAAAGATTAAATGTAATTACCAAAGAAGATGAAGAGAACTCGTTATTAATTGATTTAATAAGCAAAATTACAGATCCAGATTTAAAAATTCAGTACACTAAGCAATTAAAAGATTTATTAACTAAAGACAAAAAAGTCACAGATAGGGTTTTAGAGCCAAAGAAAAACCTATTTTCAGTCTTAATAAAACAATAGAAAGATTTAAGTCCCCGCTTAAAGAAATTACCCTCCCTGAGTTAAATCAAGAAGTTAATAAACTTAAGAAGGAAATTTCTAACTTGAAATTAGATATTCCTAATTTAAGAAAAGAGATTGATGATAAAAAAATCTGATCTTCAAGTACATGATTCTTCTTCTAGTGATGAAAGTCATGAAGAACCAGAATCATCAGGAACTAAAGAAGAACCTGATCTTTTTATTCAGAGTCTTTCACTTAAAAGAATTAAGGACATTACCATTCAAAAATGGTATATCTCCATTAATTTAGTTATTAAAAAAACCTTCTCCATACAGCTCCCTGCCTTAGTTGATACTGGTGCAGACCTGAACTGTATTCAAGAGGGTCTTATCCCCACTAGATATTATAAAAAGACTAGTGAAAAGCTTAATTCAGCTAATGGTAGTCAAATGGAAATAAAATATAAATTACCTAATGTGCATATATGTCAAGATAGCATGTGTTTTAAAACCTCATTTGTTTTAATTCGCAATCTTACAGATAAAATCATTTTGGAATTACCGTTTATATATCTATTGTATCCATTTACTACTAGTAATAAAGGTTTAAGTTGTGCGCATTTAGGAAAGAAAATTACATTTAAATTCCTAATTAAACCAAAAGAAAGAGATTTAAAATTCATTCAAGAAGAATCAATTTCTAAATCATTGAACCTATTAAATTGTAAAGTTACTCACTTGAGTTTTCTCAAGGAAGAAGTTAGGTATCAACAAGTTGAAGAACAACTTAAGAGTAACAGAGTTCAAGAAAAGATTAGTGAGCTAAAGGATTATTTAACAAAAAATTTATGTTCTGACTCTCCCAATGCTTTTTGGCATAGGAAGAAGCACACAGTTAGATTACCCTACGCTAAGGAATTTAAAGAACATTTAATTCCCACTAAAGCTAGGCTTATTCAAATGAGTCATGAACAAATGGAGTTATGTAAAAATGAAATTAATGATCTCCTTAGTAAAGGTCTAATTAGACATAGTAAGTCACCATGGTCTTGCCCAGCCTTCTATGTTAACAATGAAGCTGAGAAAGAGAGAGGTGTCCCTTGTCTAGTTATCAATTACAAACCATTAAACAAAGTCCTTGAGTGGATTAGATACCCTTTGCCCAATAAGGAAGATCTCCTTAGCAGATTAAGTGTCTCCACCATTTTTAGTAAGTTTGACCTCAAGTCAGGATTCTGGCAAGTTGCTATTCATCTCGATGATAGGTACGAAACTGCATTCACCACTCCACTCGGACATTATGAATGGAATGTTCAGTCATTTGGACTAAAAAATGCACCCAGTGAATTTCAGAATATTCTTAATAATATTTTGAATCCTTTCAGTCATTTTATTATTGTATACATTGATGATATCCTTGTATTCTACAACACTATTGAAGAGCATATTAAACATTTGAATTCATTCTTCAAAACAGTTAAAACTAATGGTCTTGTCCTTTCACCTTCTAAGTGTAGTCTGTTTCTGACTAAAGTCAGGTTTCTCGGATTAATCCTCTATCATGGACTCACGCGGCCTATTGACCGAGCTATTCAATTTGCTGACCGGTTCCCAGATAAGATTACCGATAAAACTCAGCTACAAAGATTTCTTAGCTCGCTTAATTATATTGGCAAGTTTTACAAGAATCTCAGGAAGATTTGTAAGCACCTTTTTCAGCGCTTACAAAGTAATCCCCCTCTTTGGACTGACGTTCACACTTCTGTCATCCAACAAGTTAAAAAATATGCTAAAGTTTTGCCTTGCCCTGACATCTCTAATGATTCAGTATTTAAAATAGTTGAAACCGATGCCTCAGACATTGGATTCGGTGGCATACTCAAACAATAGTTAACTCCTACTTCTGATGAATAAATTGTTCGTTTCCATTAGAATTCTACACAGCTAAAATACAGTACTATTAAAAAAGAGATTTTATCACTTGTTTTATGTATCAAAAAATTTCGAAGAGATTTACTGAATCAAAAGTTTCTAGTTAGAATAGATTGCAAGTCAGCAAAATTCATTCTTGAAAAAGACGTAGAAAACATCGCCTCTAAGCATTCATTCGCTAGATGGCAAGCCATTTTAAGTATTTTTTATTTTGATATTGAATATATTAAAGGTAGTAACAACTCAGTTCCAGATTTTCTCACACGTGAGTTTATCAACACAGGTACTATTGCAGCGACATGAGTGTGTAGGATCATCTTCTCGTGGTCATGGCCGCTCTTCTGGCCCAGTCAATCAGTTAAAGGGAACCGTTGTTCCCCATCCAGTTACTTAAACCACCCATAATAAATTTTAGGTGCTTGGTACAGTCCCCAAGCCCTATTCATCTGTTCTTGCTAGTCAACCTAAACCTTTTGATATTTTTGCTAGTCAATCGAGGACAACCTCATCTAAGCCCAATCACCCAGCTGCTGAGTATCGTGCTAAATATGATCAGCATCTGTTTCATATTGATTTACCAATGAAGCCTAAAGATGACCCAGTTAAATTAGCTGCCCAGTATTTTCCTACTAGATGGCATTTCCTCCCCTTAGCTCCTTATAAATCCCTTGTGTATTATAAGGACATCCTTCTTGAAACCGAGTCAATCTTTATTAAATCCATTTATGCCAACGATGATAAATCTAAACTCCTTTATCACTCATTGTATATTAAACAAGTTCTCAATCTTTCAGATTGGGGTAGTCATCCTTCCGATCTTCGGTCTCTTTCTAATCACACTAGATCTTACTGCTATTATGATTATATTAAGGCCTGGTATAAGATTTTTCTTCACCAAAATGAAGATCATAGTCATTCGTGGTTTGTACAGTTCGACCACAAGTTCAAGAGTTAATTTCCCAAATGGTTCATCCTTTGGTGGACAAGGCATGGATTGTGCTTTGAGATCCTTCCTGATCCCCTCTTAACACAACTTGATCATTTCGCTAATCATAGTAATTATCATCCAAAATATGAGGAAATACCAATCTTCCTTATATTCTGTAGTAAATATAAAATCCCTTGGATTCTTAAGTGGCAATACGTCATTTTAGCTCCTCAGGAAGTCACAGTATTCCAGTCTCCGACGTCCATAGGTATTAGGACTGCTCAGACAGTTACCTCTCCTATTTCTCATGTGTCTCGCCGTTTTTACATTAAATGGTGGGATAAATTCGGTGTCGATAGAATTGTTGGCAAAGTTCAAAAAGAATTTCTGGCTTCTCCTTTATTAACCCTTCCAGTTACTACGGCCCCTACCGTTGAATCCTCCAGCAAATCATCCATTAGGACATCTGAGAAATCAAAAGAAAAATCAGTTGTTCCTCCAGATCCTATTGATGTTACTAATGTTTCTGGTTATTCCAACTCTCAGTTAAGGCTTCTTGCAGATGCCATTCATATGAGATTGGATCATTTACATGAAGAATCAGAAGCAGCTTCTTCCCAATCCAGTGAAGAAAATGCTAGTCAAAATCTTGAAGACGAAGATGACTGTGACCCCTATGGCACTGTCAACCTTCAGGACGCTCAGGACGCTTTTTCCTGATCACCATAGTAATCAATCAAAGTGGATGCGGTAATAGCATCCATCATGCAGTACCTGCTCCAGCAGCCTAGTCATCATCACCTGCCCCGGCAGCCTCAGTCAACAGATACTTTCTCCGGCGGCATAGTCAGCAGCATCTCCTGCTTTTCCACCGAAAGCAACAATCAGTCAGATATATGGCCCCAAGGCCGCATTAGTCAAAAGAGACGCCTGCTTTTCCACCGAAAGCAGATTCCTTTACTTTTACTTTACTTTAGTAAATGTTGTAATATATTTTTTACTTATACTTTTACCTCAGTTATTGTAATAGTAAACTTGTAACAGTTCATTTCCTTGTTCTATAAAAGGAAATTGAATTCATTTGGTAAGGCAGACTTGGAAAGACTTAGAGATCCTTCTCTGACTAATCTTTAGCCTCTACCGCTGTTTAGCCTTCTTAACCCCTCTTCTTCTAATGTTCTTAATTCAGTAATCTAGTAAGTTATTTTGATTTCTGCACTTGTAAATAGTTTCGAGTTATTAATATCAATAAAATTAATATTTTTAGTAAATTAATTATGTGTTTGTATGCGCATCTGCTGTTCTTCTTTACTCTATATCTTTCTTCCGCCCCAAATGTATATATATATATATATATACATTTCTGTCAGGCCTGGAGTTTACTTCGTGACCTTTTACTGCTTTATTTACATTTCGCCCCGCCTGGAGTTTACTTCGTGGCGGTTGATTGCTTTTACTGCTTTCTTTACATTTCGTCCCGCCTGGAGTTTACTTCATGGTGGTTGACCATCTTTACTACTTTATTTATATTTCTGATCCCCCATAGAGGTGCTTCATGGTGGCTAATCATGTCTCTATATATATATATATATTTACCACTTTTATATATATACATTTCTGATCCCCCATGGAGGTGCTTCGTGGTGGTTGATCATGTCTCTATATATATATTTACCGCTTTTATATATTTATATTTTTGATCCCCCATGGAGGTGCTTCGTGGTGGTTGATCAAGTCTGTATATATATATTTACAGCTTTTATATATATAACTGCTTACTGCTTTCATATCAATTGTGGCATCATGTGAGCCTAGGAATCATGTGATCACAGATTCAGTCTACTGAATCTAGATTCAGTTCCCGTGACGAACATTTTCAGCTGTAAGTAGCCTATAAATTATTCACGGTGTTTGAATTTCCTTAGATGGGTCTCATGCCCACAAGGAGTTCGGCACTGCTTTGTACATTATTTTCTCGAAGATGCTTCGCATCTCGAAAATAAAAGAAATATAAGCCGAACACATAATAAAATGGAAGTATCAAAGGCCTCAATTACTATTGAGCATAATGGTTTGAAAAACCTCTTTTTACAAAACATTAATGCTATATATTGTTTAAAATTAAATTTTTATATAAAATCAAACCCTTTGTATATATGTGCAAACGAGGCATAGCACTACTTCCAAATAACTACACAATGACCCACACACACACACACACACATTCATATAACAGTTTCTTGAAAAGTGGCAGTAATCGTGGCAACACGGATGTCGGGGGGTACCTAACACCTTCCCTTCGCATAAGCAAGTATCTAGACCCTAATGAATCTCGATTTCATAGACCCGTTAAGCAGTGTCACATCACTGGATCAATGTGCAAATCTCACCGTATGGAAATGATGACATGTGCGAAGCACTAATATCACAGGCAGATATGGTGCGAAGCACTAAGTGCAGTAACTAAGTGCATTAGTACACATTCATTCAAATGTAAATGCAACATCTACACACAAACATATAAAAGTTTTGAAAAGTTTGTAAATAGCGGCGTAAGTCCTCTTACTGGAAGTCCCCAGCAGAGTCACCGCCTGTCGATGTCGGGATTTTTATTTGTCCCTTTTCTGTTATTGTCTTTTGGTGTTCTCATGTTAGGTGAGATTTGCTTGAAAAAATAAGTTGTGAAAAGGTCCGACATGTATATGTTGATGATTGGACTGTAAGAGTCGCCAGTTAGTTTTTTAAATGGTTGTACCAACACAACCGAGAAAAGATTTGTACATTGACCCAGTGATGTGACACTGCTTAATGGATCTGTGAAACCGAGATTCGTTAGGGTCCGGGGACTTAGTTATGCGGAGCGAATGTGTTAGGCACCCCCCGACATCCGTGTTACCACGGTGACTGCCACTTTTCATTTAAACTGTTATATGAATGTGTGTGTGTGTGTGAGTGGATCAATGTGTAATTATTTGGAAGTAGTGCTATGCCTCGTTCACACCTATATACAAAAGGTTTGAATTTCTGTATAAAAAATCAGTTTTAACAAGATATAGCAGTGATATTTTGTAAAAAGAGGTTTTTCAAACCCTTATGCTCAATAGTAATTGAGGCCTTTGATACTTCTATTTTTATTATGTGTTCGGCTTGATCGCTTTTATTTTCGAGATGTGAAGCATCTTCGAGAAAATAAGATAAAAAGCAGTGTTGAACTCCTTGTAGGCATGAGAGCTATCTAAGGAAATTCGAACACCGTGAATAATTTACAAGCCATGTACAGCTGAAAATGTCCATCATGGGAACCGAATCTAGATCTAGTAGACTGAATCTGTGATTACATGATTCCTTGGCTCACATGAAGTAACAATTTGTATGAAAGCTGTAAACAGTTATATATATAAAAGCTGTAAATATATATATAAATATATATATATATATATATATATATATATATATATATATATATATGTGTGTGTGTGTGTGTGTGTGTGTGTGTGTGTGTGTGCAGGCAATCAACCACCACGAAGCACCTCCATAGGGGATTGCAAATGTAAATAAAGCAGTAAAAACCAATCAACCACCACGAAGCACCTCCTTGGGGGATTGAAAAATATAAATAAAGCAGCAAACACCAATCAACCACCACGAAGCAACTCAATGGGGGATTGGAAAATATAAATAAAGTAATAAAACGATCAACCATCTCGAAGTAAACTCCAGGCGGGACAAAATATAAATAAAGCTGTAAAAGGCCACGAAGTAAACTACAGGCCTGACAGAAATGTAAATAAAGCGGTAAAAGGCCACGAAGTAAACTCCAGGCCAAACTGAAAAGAAATAAAAGTCACGGACCGAAGTTCGGGCAAACACAAGCAACACGACTCTCAACGTGCAGAACTGTGTGTGCACAGTAGTGGAGAATGGCTTTAGAAAGTGTAAGAAGACTTACAGTGGACTTCCAAAGAAGACTTCAATGAATTTAAATGGATGAAAACTCGGCTCCCACTGATAAAAATATAACAATATAGAAGCTCACAAGTGTTTAAAATGAGAAAGCACTCAGTTTATAGTGTGTACAGAGCAAATTGGACAGGGCTTCCTCGCCTTTTTTCTTGCAAATATGGCCAATCCAAGCCCTCTGTTTATAGAGGGGGGAGCCGCAGGTGTACCTACGGCTTCCTGGGGTTCCCTGGGCAATGTGGGTACGATCGTCTCGAAGTACGTGCACTCGGACAACACGTTATTCGCTCGAACCTTCATAACTTTCAATCCGAGAGTCCGATGGAAGCGTGCCATACCATTCCGAAAAGCTCTTTCCGAGGGCTATGAAATGACATAGAATTTTCCCTTTTTTGTACTCGAGAAGATGGGTCCATGACTGAAATGGCATTTCTGAGTTTTCGTCAGGCAGTCCGTTGAGCCATTTTGCGTAGTTTGCGCTCGAAAGTTAAGATATGGTTCTTGCGGGACTTATTTTGAAGAAATTTGAATTGAAATGAGTGTATTTGATTTGAGTTAAAGTTGAGTTGGTAAAATGACCATTTTGCCCCTCTTGGGGTTGTTTCCGATTTTCGCGCAGTTGTAGTAGTCTTTTCTCAGGGTTATCTCTGAGGTTGACCTGATGTTGACTTTGACTGTCCTCATGGTTATCTCTGAGGTTGGCTTGACCTCCTGGGGTTATCTCCAGGCTTTGAACTTGATCCCCCAGGGTTATCTCCGAGGTTGGAACTAATTTTCCCAGGGTTATCTCCGGGGTTGGAAACTGATTTCCCGGGGTCATCTCCGGGGTTGGAAACTGGATCTCCCGGGGCTATTTTCGGAGTTGGAATTGATGTTGTGGTCCTCCAGGATTATCTCTGGAGTGTGGAAAAATGCTTTTGTCCTCCTGTATAGTTAGTAACAGAAAAATGAAATTTTGAGTGTTTACACTAGCTAAATGAAGAATATCAAAGCAAGCTAAAAATACAAGAAAAGGGGGATGATAAAATTGCTAGAAGATTTCGTCAGCAGAAAAATCACGCGAGGGAATGCGAATTCTCAAAGAAGAAAGATCAAACAACCTCCACAAAAGCTCAAAAATTCACCCCTCTGAGCAAATCAAATGAAGAAATGCTACACTTTCTTATAAGCGAAGGAAGGATTACTGAGTTGCTGCCTCCTATAAATCCAAAGATAAAGACTTATGATTCCACCAAGATATGTCTCTATCATTCTAACTCACTTGGACATACGACTAAGGAATGTTGGTATTTGAGACATAAAATCCAGGATCTCATTCTAAATGGAAAGCTGGAAATAGAATTCCCCATGACCAAAAAAGGCGAAAATGAAATAAAAGGCATAAGATGTCCCCTCGAGATAGGTAGTTCAAAGGAGGTGAAGGCTATGAGTGCCAATTCTGGCAGAACACAAGGTGGACTGATCCCAATGCAAGGAATGATAAAGGAGACAAAGGAATCCGCAAAGGAGATTCCTCTGCCAACATCAAACATCCTGTGGCCCAAAGATATCAACCACGTTCCTGATTTTATCACCTTGGATGATGAGGAGGAAATACTAATCATTTCCAAGGAAGGAAAAGCCAAAAATGTAAGTTCCTTGCAAGAAATGCAACAACAATTCGAGGGAGATTTCATGGTCGAATCCTCTAAGGCCCAAGAAAAAGGTGAAGGAACAGATGAAGAAAAAGGTGGTGAGGTTGTCGGGGAAACCAACCCATTAAAGAATCAGGAGTTCATACCTTTGTACGATGGGTCCAGTTCAATTGTCCTTGAGGAATGTACTGAATTAGGAAGCGATCAAGTTTTGGCTATAATTGAAGATATTCAGAATCAAGAGGTAACATCTATCGCGAGCCTCGAAGGCAACATAACCACTGACAACTGGACTATCAGGCCTCAGCTAGCCAAGAAGATGTAGATCCAGATGATAAAGTGGGGAGTTCCAGGAGATGTTGGGATGACATCGTCACTTTATTCGCAATATGCCTTTCATTTTCCATGCATGTAAATATAAAAAAAATAAAAAACAAAAAAACAAAAAACTAAAACAAAAAGAAAAAGAAAAAGAAAAAAAAGGAAAAGAAAAAAAACGAGAAAAACAAACAAACAAACAAACAAACAAAAACAAAAACATCTCTACACCCTTCTCAACACTTACAACTTTGAACCTTTCACACTAGGTTGGAACTACGCAGACCTGATCTCCCCTCATCAATTGAAGTACGTAGGCAGCCATGTACAGTGCGGTCTAACCACTATAAAAATTGAAAAACCCTTTCAACCAATCTCAAACTCTAATAAAAAATTTTACCCTTTCAAACCAAAGCCTGAACTACGAAATACCTGATCTCCCCTCATTAATGGGAGTACGTAGGCAGCCATTTATCGTGCTGTCAAACTAAACAAAAACCTGAATACCCTAAACAAACACTTCTCAAATCGTTTATCTTATTAAGAAAGAACTATGCAGACCTGATCTCCCGCACATACAGGAGTACGTAGGCAGCCATCAGTGGTGCGATTGGACCCTCAAAAGAAATATCCAAACCCAAACATCAATCCCAAGACACCAAATCCAAGTCAGTGACCAATGTGGAGAAGACCCAACAACACTTCAATGTCATTCCCTCAAATCTGGCACAAATCCCAGAAGGGAAGAAACAGTGATACACTAAGACAACCAGCAGTGAGGACCTTCAAAGAGCCGACACCATTAGTCACAAGTCTTCATCAAATCAGAAGAAACCCATCAACGCTGATTGCGAGAACAAGTCAGGAACAATGATTGATCAAAGCCCAAATCAACTACCTGTTCACCATCTGGTACAGAAGTAAAAGCCTCTTGCGATCTCGGCATCTTATCAGCTCATCTGTCAAAGCAACTATCCCAGACAACAAGCAAGGCTGGGGAAATTTCAAAATTGGCGACAACCCAATATTGGAACCCTTACAACAAGATTGGGGCAATCTCAAAAACAGTGACAACTCAACACTGGTGCATTTATCAACCACCCTAAAGTTGAAAATGCACCAGTCAGCACCATCAACATGGTCCACCATCATATTATTGGCGATTCAGATATTACTGAATCAAAACTTGGTCAACAAAGAGAGTTTCTCATATGAATCTCTGACAACAACATACGAAAGGACTGGGGAATTTTTTGATTCCAGGAAAGCAAAGGAGTTTAAGGTGGGATCAAGCTTTTCATCAAAGAAATGGGAGAATTCGTGAAAGAAATCATGGCGACATAAGCTTGCCCCTACAAAAGTATGGGAAAATTCTCAAAAGAGTCATTAACTCAAAAGTAGAGGCCCAATGACAAAAGGTCTAGCAAATGAAATCCTCACCATCAAATGCGCCAACCTGCGTTAAGTCCCCACAAGTCGAGGCCTTTACACCGAAGTTCAAATTTGGGCAGCGAAAGAACGAGCTGCACCCTCTAGGGATGTCAGTGGTACTCAGATCATCAATTCAGTCGGGTTGCAAATCAAAAGCCTAAGGAAATGGTGGACCAACACCCAACAATGAAAAGAAACTCCAAATCACCTCAGAAAGGGTGAGCATAACATCAGGCGGAGTCTGGTGAAGGAAACCATTGAGTATTACTTCAGCGAAGGTATCGGACCGGTATTCTAAACCATTGGCATCAATTTAGCGCATCATCAAGACAGTTCAGTAATGAAAGCTTTGTATACCACCGTTCGAGTGGAAACCAAAATAGTTTGGCGATGTTAGCGTAGTCAACTACCAGCAGGATAGGCACCGTTGTCAAACTACCATCAGGGTATGCATCGTTGTAAACTACCAGCGTATGCATCGGGAAGGTCCGGTGATTTTAGAACGTCATCCCAAGTAGAGATGTAGAAAACATCTCAACTTATCCTCATCAAACAAGCATCAATAACACCGACAAAAAGCCAAGCCGTTGAATTCAACACCAGCATAGGCATCAACAATGATCGGTAAAGGTAAAACAATTTACGAAAACATCTAAACATTCATTATATTATGATTTACGATATACGAAATGCGATGTGCGAGTTACGAAGTGCGATTGGGCAAATGCAAAAAATAAAGTGCGAAGTGCAAAATGCAAAATGCAATTTGCGAACTACGATTTGCGAAAACATTTTGACATTCATCATAACATTAATTACATTGAGATTTGTATCATTAAGAATACCTTGTCATATTTCAAGTGTCTAATAATCTTTATCATGTCCAATCCGTTGCATTGCATGAACATGATAAAGATGGGCATTTGTAGATAATTAAAATTTCATTTTTCTGTTACTAACTATGCAGGAGGACAAAAATGTCTTTTTCACACTCCAGAGATAACCCTGGAGGACCACAACATCAATTACAACCCCAAAAATAGTCCCCGGATATCCAGTTTCCAACCCCAAAAATAGCCCTGGAAAATTAATTTCTAACCCCGGAGATAACCCCGGGAAAATCATTTCCAACCCCGGAGATAACCCCGGGGGATCAAGGTCAAAGCCTGGAGACAACCCCAGGAGGTCAAGCCAACCT
This sequence comes from Panax notoginseng, assembly GCA_016801055.1. Taxonomy (NCBI): domain Eukaryota; kingdom Viridiplantae; phylum Streptophyta; class Magnoliopsida; order Apiales; family Araliaceae; genus Panax; species Panax notoginseng. Next base: position 59,520,702 of record CM029023.1, on the reverse strand, counting down.
CATAGATAACCCTGAGGATAGTTAAAGTCAACAGCATGCCAACTTCAAATATAAGCTTGAGAAAAGACTGCTACAACTGTGCGAAAACAGGAGATAACCCCTGGAGGGGAAAAATGATCATTTTGCCAACTCAACTTCAAATCAAATCAAATACACTCATTTCAACTCAAATTGCTTCAAAAGAAGTCCCACAAGAACCATATCTTAACTTTTGAGCACAAACTACGCAAAACGGCTTAACGGACTGCCTAACGAAAACCCAAAAATACTATTTTGGTCGTGGACCCATCTTCCCATATTCAAAAAAGAGCAAACCCTATGTCATTGCATAGCCCTTGGAAAGAGCTTTTCGAAATGGTTTGGCACACTTCTATCGGACTCCCGGATTGAAAGTTATGAAGGTTTGAGCGAACAACGCGTTGTCCGAGTGCACGTACTTCGAGATGGCTGGACCCACATTGCCCGGGGCACCCCGGGTAGTCGCAGGTCCTACTACTGCAGCAGGTACACCTGTGGCTCCCCCTCTATAAATAGAGGGCTTGGGGTGGCCATTTTGTAAGAAGAAAAGGTGAGGAAGCCCTGTCTATTTTGCTCTGTACGCACTGTAAATTGAGTGCTTTCTCATTTCAAACACTTCTGAGCTTACATTACTTAAAGCCTTTTCTCCACTTCTTGAACACAAAGTTATTCACGTTAAGAGTCGTGTTGCGTGTGTATACCCGGACTTCGGTCTGTGGCTTTTTATTTCTTATATATATATATATATATATATATATATATATATATATATATATATATATATTTGATTGAGCCTGAATTTACATCGAGGATATATATATATATATATATATATATATATATATATATATATATATATATATATATATATATATATATACAGAAAAGATCAAGAGTAGAACTCTTAAGTAGTAGAACTCCCTTAAATAATAGAATTGTATCAAAACGACGTAGTTTTGATAAGACGCGGTGGCATTTTTGTAAATACCATGCCACCGCGTATTTACAAAAATGCCACCGCGTCTTATCAAAACTACGTCGTTTTGATACAATTCTATTATTTAAGGGGGTTCTATTACTTAAGAGTTCTACTCTTGATCCTCTCCCTATATATATATATATATATATATATATATATATATATATATATATATATATATATATATATATATAAGTAGTAAATACCCACGAAGTAAACTCCAGGCCTGACAGAAATATAAATAAATATATATATATACATATATATATATATATTTATCGCTTTTATACATTTACATTTCTGTCCCGCCTGGAGTTTACTTCGTGGCGGTTGATTGTCTCTATATATATATTTACTACTTTTATATATTTACATTTCTGCCCCGCTTGGAGTCTACTTCGTGGCGGCGGCTCCCTCATATATATATATATTTAGAGCTTATATATATACCTATTTAAAGCTTTCATACAAACTGCATCATCATGTGAGCCTAGGAATCATGTGATCACATATTCAGTCTCCTGAATCTAGATTCGGTTCCCGTGATGGACATTTTTAGCTGTACACAGCTTGTAAATTATTCACGGTGTTTAAATTTCCTTAGATGGTTCTCATGCCCACAAGGAGTTCGGTACTGCTATGTATCTTATTTTCTCGAAGATGTTTCGCATATCGAAAATAAAAACAACCAAGCCGAACACCTAATAAAATGGAAGTATCAAAGGCCTCAATTACTATTGAGCATAAGGGTTTGAAAAATCTCTTTTACAAAACATCATTGTTATATCTTGTTAAAACTGAACTTTTATACAAAATTCAAACCCTTTGTATATAAGTGCAAACGAGACATATCACTACTTCCAGATAATTGCACATTGACCCACACACACACACACACTCAGATAATGGTTTAAATTAAAAAGTGGTAGTCACCGTGGTAACAAGGATGTTGGGGGGGTGCCTAACACCTTCCCTCCACATAATCAAGCCCCCGGACCCTAACGAATCTCGGTTTCACGGACAAGTCAAATAGTATCACATCACTTGTTCAATGTGCAAACCTTTTCTCGTTTGAGTTGGTGCAACCATTTAAAAATACCAACTGGCGACTCTTACAGTTCAATCGTCGACATATACATGTTGGACCTTTTCACAACTTTTTTTTTAAACAAATCTCACCTAACATGAGAATACCAAAAGGCAAGAACAAAAAAGGGACAAATAAAAATCCTGACGTCGACAGGAAAGGAAGGCTTTTTGACACTCTTCATTCCATTTTTTGGAGGAATTCTTCCTTAACAACTTGAAGATGGACACACAGGTTGCTGTTAGTTGGGAGATGAATCGAATGATGAAATTAACTCTTCCAAAATCCCCATATTTCCCTCTCTGTCTGGGGTATGGCATCTTAGTAATGGCTTGAATTTTAGCAGGATCCAACTCAATACGCTTGCGACAAAATAGGAATCCCAGTAACTAGCCTAACTTGACGCCGAAGGCACACTTGGCCAGATTAGCTTCAAGTTGTACTTGCACAACCTGTTGAAGAGCTTTTTGAGATGGTCCATGTGGTCGTCTTCCCTTCGAGATTTGACAATAATGTCATCGACTTAGACTTTTATCTCTTAGTGCATTAAATCATGGAAAATAGCCATCATGGCTCGCTGATAGGTAGCTTCGGCATTGATAAGGCCGAATGACAACTATCTGTAGTAAAAGGTTCCCCAAGGATTAATGAATGTTGTCTTCTCCCAATCCTCTTCAGCAACCATGATTTGGTGGTACCCAACAAAGCAGTCAACAAAGGAGTACATGCCATACTGAGATGTATTGTCAATGAGTATGTGGATAAATGGCACTCGAATGTTGTCTTTGAGACAAGCTATATTCAAGTCCCTGTAATCCATGTATACTCGCACCTTCCCTCTGGGTTTAGGTATGGGAACTATGTTTGATAGCCACTCAGGGTATGTTGATACCATGATGATGTCAGCTTGAAATTGTTTCACAATTTCTTCCTTGACTTTCAAACTCCATTCAGGTTTTAATCGCCTAAGCTTCTATTTGACTGGCTTAAATCCCTCTTTAATGGGTAGGTGATGAATACCGATATCATTTGACAAACCGATAATGTCTTCATGAGACCATGAAAACATATCCTAGAATTGGGTAAATAAAGCAACCATGTCATTCCTTTGACTTGGGGTAAGGTCCGTACTAATCTGGATTTGTTTAGGGTTTTTTGAGGTTCTGAGGTTAAAAGAGGTGGTTTGATCAAGGTTTGGTTTTGGTATGTCTTCGACCCATTCTTTGATTTCCTCAAGCACCTCATAGTCCTGTTGCTCAATCTCCATCAAGTTAGAGTCCCACTTTATGTCAAAGTTGTAGTCATTATGAAGAATTGGTATCCCATCAACAAGTTTAGACAAATCTAACTCTTGAGTCCTGAAACAAAATTCCTTCACTTAATATATGAAACTGTTTGATCATACAAAGTGTTAGCACGGCATGACAAAAATAACTATTAATACTATGCAACAAAAGTAAGTAGTTATTATTATCTATAGGGCAGAGGGATTTTCTGCCCTTGTTACCTTTTTCGGTAAATACAAGGAGTGCTACTCAAATTGTCGAGGGTTAAGTCTTGATGGACAGCTGTGATGAAGGGGCGGTTATCATCCTCCTCCTCTTGAATGACCATGACATCTGAGCAATCGTCATCTGAGATATCCTTGTTCATACCCTCGATAACCATCGGGATTTTTATTTGTCATTTTCTGTGCTTGTTTGTGACGCCCCCAAAATAGGTATACATCACCCATTCTGAGTCGCCAAATACATGGTACAAAATACAAATACAAACTTAATTATACAACATGAGCTGAGAGTTTTTACACGAATATTGTCTAGTAAATAGTATTCAAACTGAAATAGAGTCTTCATTACAATTATTATCACACTATTTTATAAAATAGTGAGGACTACTACAGTAACCATCTCGGACCGTCACTCCATTCTCCGACTAGTCCCGGCTACATTTTCATTTCCTGAAGAGAACAACGAAAGAAAAAGGGTGAGCTCAACTAGCCTAGTAAGAAATATTATGACTAAGATAATGCAGAATAAATTATCGTTAGCCTTCAACAGTGTTAAACTAATAAACAACAAGTTTAACTGCAGCGGAACAAGCAATCCATTAGAAGAGTCAAGTAGAGCATGATATATACTATCTTCTATGATTTAAAAAGTCTATCAATAATTTTATCGCTGAGACTCAGCTTAATAAATAGTATCACAACCACGAATTATCAATGCAGTGCGGGCCAAGGATATTCGTGTTTTCACCAATGGTCATGATCATACTAGCAATTTTCCATCAATGCACTATGGGCCAATGAGGACTTTTACCACATCATTTATAACTTTACGGGTCATGATTATACCGAATGATCCCTGGTCATAATAATATCAAGCAACAGTCCATCTATGCATGTAAGCCAAGGATGACTTTCATCACAATATAAGCATGATGATGATGACAATGATATAAAAATTCAATTAAAAGAAAGCAAAGGATAAAATTTTTAAAGATTTGTAACATAATTTATCCAGAATTCAATAATGTCCAAATTGTCAACATGATACTGCTTTGTGGAGTAAAATTCAAGAATAATATTGTATCAAAAATGATTTGGACAACGAACAAATTAAATTTTTTTATCATGAATAGTTTCCAGGTGAATAGTACTTCATGAATAGTACTTATGAATAGTACTTTATGAATAGTATCCAAGAATAGTACTTTGTAAATAGTATCCCGCGAATAGTATTCTAGCATAAAAAGATCAATAATTATCAAGAATGCTCAGAATAATATTTTCATGAAAAGATACTGGATGAACCGTACATATCAAGGATATTCTACTAATTTCACGGAGTATAGAAGCAATACTTTAACAGAATGAGTGTAGAATTAAGAATACGAGACGAAATAATATTACTCACATACTACATAGTATGGAAGAAAATATTATTTCTTACGAATACTAAACAAAAATATTATCACTTACATTAGAAGAAAACTGGATACTAGAATAGTGAAGTAGCAGAATACTCTTCTTCTTTCTTTCTATAGCTTCTCTCTCTATAGCTTCTCTCTCTATAATTTCTCTTGTGAGTCTTAGTGAATTGGTGAGAATGAAAGAAGAATAAGCTTCTATTTATAGAAAAATATAGTTTCGATAATTGCACGTTTTGGGGTTCAAAATATTACAATATAATACCTTCATGTTTTTCTTCATTTTTAATTTAGTCCTACAAGTATTATCAAACTTGCACCACCTCCCCTAATAATACATCATGTGAATCAATAGTACATTCATGTGAATCAATAGTTCTATACATGTGAACAAATAGTTATATGCATGTGAACTAATAGCAATTAATTGCTCATTTATCCCATTAATTATCCGATTGGTCAATATAACCTCCAGAAATCAATTATTATCTAAATAAATGTCTATTTCCACTAACACTAATAATCCCAACATAATGAAAATATCATTTTTATCTTTAATTAACACGAACTTATTCGTCATTACTATTATAACTCACAATATTTAACAACCAGATCATTCCTAGGAAAGAGGGGGCTTTTCGATAAGGATTTCTCCCTATTGGCGCGCAATTAGGTGACCAAACCTCTCCTCGACAAAACTTTATAGACATCGTTAATATTGCAAATAATAATATGAATAAATTTATTGTCTCAATTATTTTTTTAATAATACAAAATATTTTGCAGATGATACTGTGACAATAATTGAATCAATAATATGAGAGATATTATGCAGCAATTACTGTAACAATAATTGAGTATAACTGAGTGACTTCTCATGTAAGCATCAATAATCAATACCGTGTGCTACTATGCAACCACGCATATTACTGTACTTTTACTACCGGGTAGTTCAACAGTTTAACGGTAAAACTTTCGTCGTTATTTTTATAAAAAGATATTTCTGTCATTTTTTAACTCCGACAATACTTCCGTTGTGGGGTCCACCAAAGATTTTGTCGCCATACGAATATTCCTTGTTAAAACGAATATTTTCCGACCAAACGAATATTTTAAAACCACTTACTTACTTTGCAAAATTTTTAATTAGTACCCACAACTATAATATTATATCAAATTCACACCATAATATTAAAAAATATATTTCGAGAAAAAGTAATCTTTATTCATAAAAGTTAGGGTCTTACAACCTCCCCTTCTTATGAAATTTCATCCTCAAAATTAGGGGATATATCGAAGAGGTGAGGATACCTTGATTTTATTTCAGATTCTAACTCCTAGGTCATTTCCTCAATATCGTGGTTTCTCCACAAAACTTTAACTTGAGGTATAACCTTGGAGCGTAGAATATGATCCTTCTTATCGAAGATTTTAACAGGTACCTCTTCATACATTAAATCTTCCACTATCTCGTCCGGTTCTAATTCAATAATGTGGTTCAGGTCTTTTACATATTTACGTAACATAGATATGTGAAAAACGTTATGAACACGAGACATATTTGGCAGTAAGGCTAGTCTATAGGCCACAGTTCCTACTCGATCGAGGATTTTGAATGGTCCAATGAATCAAGGATTGAGCTTTCCTCTCTTTCCAAATCTCGTAACTCCTTTCCATGGAGCCACACGTAACAACACATGATTACCAACATTGAATTCCACGTCCTTTTGATGAAGATCAGCATAACTCTTTTGTCGATCTTGTGAGGTTTTTATACGTTGCCGAATCATTTGAATCTTTTTCGTAGTCATGCATACCAATTTCGGCCCTAGTAACGTTGCTTCACCCACCTCATCCTAGCATACTGGAGAACAACACTTGCGTCCATACAACGCCTCGAATGGAGCCATGCCAATACTTGCTTGATAACTGTTGTTGTAGGAGAATTCTACTAATGGCAAGAACTTGTCCCAACTTCCTTTGAATTCAAGGGCAAAGAGTCTTAATAGATTTTCAAGAGATTGAATAGTCCTCTCTAACTGCGCATCCGTTTGAGGATGATATGCCGAACTAAATCGTAAATCCTTGCCCATAGCTTTTTGCAAACTAACCTAAAATCATGAAGTAAATCTTGGGTCTCAATAAGAAACTATGGATACTGGCATACCATGCAGTCTTACAATCTCATTTATGTATATACGAGCAAGACATTCAAGTGAACAAGTTTCTCTTATAGGTAAAAAATGGGCAGACTTGGTTAGTCTATCGACAATGACCCAAATCGCATCTATGCCTTGAGAAACCTTGGGAAGACCAGTAATGAAGTCTATGGTAATGTGCTCCCACTTCCATTCTGGAATTTTAAGTGGTTACAATGGACCCTTTGGCACGTAATGCTCCGCCTTGACACGTTGACAAGTTAAACACCTTGAGATAAAATCCGCTATCTCTCTCTTTATATTGCTCCACCAGAATGTATGTTGAAGATCATGATACATTTTGGTACTCCCAAGATGGATTGCAAATGGTATGTTATGCGCCTCCATCATGATTTTATACTTTAAATCAGGGTCGTTAGGAACATAAAGTCTGGAGTTGACTCGAAGTATTCCTTCTTCATCGATTCTTGCTTCCGGGATAGCATCTTCTTGTACTTTCTTCCTCATACGCATCAGCTCCAGGTCTGTAGCTTGAGTAGCTTTAACTTTATCGATTAAAGTTGGTTCTACTCATATATTTGCCATCATCATATGGGTCCCTGGAGTCTTTAACTCTGTCTCTTGCAAGTCATACAAATGGGCCTTTGTGTTGACAATATCGCACTTGTACCCGTATATGATCTTCTACTCAATACGGCAGCTACCACGTTCGCTTTTCCAAGATGGTATTGAATGAAATAATCATAATCTTGCCACAGCTCGAGCCAACGTCATTGTCACATTTTGAGTTCATTTTGGGTGAAGAAATATTTGAGGCTTTTATGATTCGTATAGATCTCCACTTTCTCCCTATACATGTAATGCCTCTAAATTTTAAGTGCAAAAATGGCAGCTGCCAACTCTAAATCATGAGTAGGATAATTCCTCTCGTATTCTTTGAGTTGTCATGAGGGATAGGCTATGACTTTCTCATGTTTCTTGAGAACACATCCTAACCCTCTGCCTAAAGCATCGCTGTAGATGACAAATCCCTTCGAACCAGATGGTATTGTCAGAATAGGTGTTGAAATGAGCCTCCTCTTGAGTTCTTGAAAACTCTTCTCACATTCCTCTCTCCAACTAAATTTTGTATCTTTTCGAGTTAGCTGAGTTAATGGAGTAGCGATTCAAGAAAATCCTTCCACGAATCTCCGATAATAACCAATTAAGCCCAAAAAGCTACGTACTTCGGTTACTGTCTTAGGTTGCTCCCAGCTTTGAATTGCTTCAATCTTTGTCGGGTCAACAAATATTTCATGATTTGATATCACGTGCCCAAGGAATGCTACTTCCTCAAGTCAGAACTCGCATTTCTTCAACTTGGCATATAACTTATTTTCACGAAGCTTTTGGAGTATCAGCCTCAAGTGTTGCTCATGATCTTCATGGCTTTTGGAGTATATGAGGATGTCATCCATAAAGATAACTACAAAATGATCCAAATATTCCTTGAATACTCGGTTCATCATATACATGAAGGCAACAGAAGCATTAGTCAATCCAAAAGACATGACTAGGAATTCGTAATACCCGTACCGAGTTCTGAAAGCAGTCTTTGGAATGTCATCAGTTTTAATCTTCAACTGATGATATTCGAAATGAAGATCGATCTTTGAAAAGAATTTGGCGCCTTGCAACTGGTTAAAAAGGTTATCAATGCGAGGCAACGGGTGCCTATTTTTTATGGTGACATGATTCAACTCCCGATAGTCAATATAAAGTCTCATACTTCCATTTTTCTTCTTCACAAATAGAGCAGGAGCACCCCAAGGAGACGTACTAGGACGAATGTAACCGTTGTCTAGCAATTCCTTTAGTTGGTTTTTTAACTCCTGATGTTCAATAGGAGTCATTCGATATAGGGCTTTAGAAATGAGTTTTGTACCAGGTTCAAGGTCGATACAAAATTCAATTTCACGCTCTGGGGGTAGGCCAGGAGGTTCTTCAGGGAATACATTAGGAAATTTATTAACAATAGAAATATCATTTAAATCTGACGTATTTTTATTTAAATCCGTGACATGGGCTAAGAAAGCTTAACATCCGTTTTTTAATAAACGAATAGCTTTATTGCTCGATATGACAGTCATTGACTTTAGTGGTTTGGTTACTTGAATTCACAAAATAGATTGGTTAGGAATATGAAAGCTAACTACCTTACGAATATAATCAATTTTAGCATGATGAGTAGTTAACCAATCAATTCCTAAAATCATATCGAATGCAAGTATTTTCAAAGAGATAAGATCGACAGGTAATGTGCGGGTGCCAATTTGAATCAAACAAGACTTATAAACAGTGGATGTAATGAAGGTTTCTCCCAACGGAGTTTCAACAGATAAGTCAAAGTCTAATTCTCCAGAGTTAAATTTAAACGTTGAGCGCAAGTAGGAGAAATAAAAGAATGGGTAGAACCGGTATCAAATAAGGTATAGATTTCGCAAGAGTTTATGATTAGCTTACCCGTGATAACCTCGTTCGGGTTCTTTGCTTTTTGGGAGGTTACGACAAATGCTCTCCTTTGAACTACCGGTCTTGACTTCTCTGGGATAGCCTTCGGTGCCTCCGTCCCAGCTGGACTTGACTTTACTGTACGACAAAATCAGGCTAGATGACCTTCTTTTCTGTAATTATAACACACTTTGGACTGCATCGTGCATTTTGGACTGATGTGTCCCTCGCTTCTACATTTGAAGCATACGATAGGTGGTCGTTCTCCTTCTTTATCAACGGGTGTTGGTGCTGATGTTTTTCCATCATTGTTGAATCTTCTCTTCTTGAAATTTTCACTTCTATTGTCTTGGCCATGATTACCACTGAAGTGGTTACCATTTCTAGCATGTTGATTCCCTCCACGTTTGTTATCACCGCTTCGATGACTGCTACCACTGGTATTATCGATTTGTCAGCTGCTCTCTCTTGGTTGGGTTGACTCATTATTATGCTCCAATAACTGAGCCCTACTTACAACATCTGAATACAAACACAGTTTGTGAAAAAACAGGTATTAACGTATCTCGGGTTTCAAATCTCTTAGAAACATCCGCGTCATTCTCTCCTCATTATCAACCAAGTTAGATGCAAACCGGGATAACTCAGCAAACTTAGCTTCGTACTGCAACACGGTCATATTATTTTGCTCCAGCTTGATGAACTCTACCTCCTTCATGTGATGAATACTTTCGGGAAAGTACTTGTCATTGAACAGTTCTTAGAACTTCTCCCAAGACATCTTCAATGCGGCAGGTTGAGTACGCTTTATAGATTCCCACCAGTAATTTGCCTCTCCTCACAACATGAAGGTGGCAAAGGGAACCTTTTGCTCTTCGGAGCATCCCAAGACATCAAATATCTTGGTGATCTAATTTATCCACGTTTTTGCCTTGAGTGGTTTTGGCTCTCCCAAAAACTCTGGTGGTCCCAACTCCTTGAACTTCTTTGCGATGACCATCCGAGAGTTGTCAATATTTCCACCTGTATTTTGAACAGGAGTCTCTCCCACCTGATGTTGCATGAATTGCATAAAGCCTCTGAAAATCCCATCGTTCATCATCTGGCCGGTGTTGTTGTTTACCTGAGGATAATTGTCTTCCTGATGCATATTATACTGAGTATTGATCGTTGGTGACTCAACGATCTCATATGCTTCATTTCTTATCTCAACATTTTCAGATGTCATTTTCAAACACTGCCACAAAATAAAGGTTAATTGTAACAACCCGATATTTTCTATATAATTAAATCAGAAATTTAGTGTATAAATTTTTTTTATTTTAAGGAAGAGGATTTGTACAAGATAAGGTGTATATGTATTTATGTAATAAATAAAAATATATTTATACCATGAATATTTACAAATAATTTTATTTTAGAATTATTGATTATTATAAATTATATTCTTTAAATAATTAATTGTATGGTGGAAATGTTTTTATTATTTATTTTCCATGAAAATATAATTATATTATTTAAATAATATATGAAATGATTTTTAGAATTATTATAATGATTATTTATTTTATTATATGAGTTTATGTTAGATTAATTAAGTTAATCATTTTGTTTAACTTGATTAATAATGTTATACTGGAATAATAAATCAGATATGGAATCCAAAACCCTAATTTTGGATTTTTATCAAGGAATGAGAATAATAATATAATATTAATTATATTTTAATTTTTCAGTGATATAATTATGTACTGTGTGTGTATATTGACAATAATTAGTTAATTATGGTATTTCACGTTAAAATCCTAGAATTACTGATAAACCTTAATTCGAAAGTCAATTACGAGTTTAAGATTTGGTTAAGTCATTATGTATTCGTGATGCTGTGATAATGTGTCTAATGACAGGTGTTATATATTTTTTATATTAGCTAGGAAAAAACCTAATTTTCTAAATTAGGAAACCCTAATTAGCTAGAAACCTTAATTTCTAATTTAAAACTCAATTATGACTTCGTGACTGTTAAATAATCATGTTATTAATGTATGTTATATAATTTTATGATTAATTAGGTAAACCCTAATTAATTTTTAGAAATATTAATTTCTAGAAATCTTAATATTTAGATTATAATCCCTAAGTTGCTAAATTGCTAACCCTAATTGTTAATTGCAAGCTAAATGCTAATTAGTGGACAGTAGAATCATAATGTTCATGTATAATGTAAATAGAAAATTAAACACGATTACGAAACCCTAATTTTCAAAAAAAAAATAGAAACCAATATTATTTTTATTTTTGTGCAAACACTAATTAGTAATTTAAAAAAACTTAATTACTAATTATAAACCCTAATTGTTTAATGATCAAGTTTTATTATAATTAGTAAATTTTAAACCCAAATGTTCAAGTAATCGAATTAGAAAACTAATTATATTTAGTAAACACTAATTTATATTTTAGGAAACTAAAATATTACATTTTTAAACCCTAAATTAGAAATCCTTCAATTTTGTGCTAAACCTTAGGGTTAAACCCTAAGGGTCAAACCCTAAGGGTTTGATATGTTACAAAAATGCCATTAAATTGAAAAGCCAAATGACAAACATACCTCTCTTGCATTATTTTGAGATAACTTGTCTATCTTGCCAAAATTGAGTTGTTCAACTACTCCATGACTCACCATTTGACTGAAATACATACAATCAGCCATTATATATCAGCTCACACATTGTATTCCATTATATATATAGATTGGAGAGAGAGAAAAATCATTTGATCACTTATTTTTGCCCAACTCTCAACCTTGAGCTTCTCTCTCTAAAACCTACGAAATATATATGTATATCAGTCCCTTAATACAGCCCCACGATCACCAATAAGAAATCAGAAACTCTAGATCAAGAAATTTTCCAAGAAAGGTATAAAACCTAAGCCAAATATTTAATCATGTATGATATATTAGATCTGGTGTTTTTTTTTAATCATGTGGTATAAGGTGTTAATCAATTATCTGGGTTGCTAAATGCTAGATACATAACATCTAGAGGCTCGGATTTGATGATTTTGCAAATCTGGAAAATTTTTAAAATGAGTCTGATAACCAAATGTCAGACCCTGTCGATCTTAATCAGTTATGTGTTTTTGCTGTTTAAATGTTTACACATGAAGTTTGTTATGTCATATTTCATCTGGCACTTGATTCAGAGTCAGATCTGTTGTAGATTTGAAGTTATGATCGGTCAAAACCCGTTGACCGGGCATGACCAGACGAATTCTGGGTAACCCAGAAAATTATTTTTGACATCTGACAATGTTTTTAGTGGCATAGATCTATCAGTTATTAAGTGTTATGATGGCATGTTTGTAGCCAAGTTGTAGCCTGCTAGATCTACTCTAATTATATATCCTTATATCATTCAAACCATCTAAGTATCGACTGGAGTAGCTGGTCAAACTAGTTTGCTTGATCACGAACTTGGTTTTCTGGGCAACCCAGAAAACTCAAGAACAGCCTCTCTGACAAGGTTTGACAGGCTAGATTACGATTATGTTGTAGTTCGATTGATCTGATGAATGTTATGTGTACCTTGTCAGACTATAAGTTTGAACCATAAAAACAACTTGTTAATAATGACAGAACCTAAAGAAATTTGAGCCTCAAATTGGACCCTCGAGACTGACTGGGTTTCTGGGTAACCCAGAAAACCTAAAAAGCTCTGACAGTGAGTTTGAAGGGACAGATCTCTTTATTGTTATGTTTTATGACCTTGTTAGTTATTATATCTTGTAGTATTACATTTACATGATCAAAGTTGTAACATGCCCAGAAATTGCATAACCTGGCATTTATGTTTGGTCAAACATGACTAATCGACCACTGACACTGATTGTTCTTGAGCATCAAGAACACCTAAGGCGACGCTTTCTGTCGCCAAAGGCTTTAGCGATAGACTTAGTTAATTTTAATTAATTAATTTACAAAAATCATTTAAAAATTGAAATTAATTTCTGAAAATTACAAAAAAAATTATTTTAAAAATTATTTTAAGTTATAAAAATTAACTTTTAATAATTTGACATATTTTTCATAAATATTATTATTTATTTGAATATTATTGGTATTTAATTTATTTAATAAATTCATTAAATAAATTAATTAAAAATGATTTTACTATATTAAAAATTATTTTAAATGATAATAAGGTATTTAAAATTATTTTAAGTTATAAAAGATAACTTTTAATATTTTAAAGTAAATTTCATTAATTATTTAATATTAATGATATTAGATTTATTTAATACTTATATTAAATAAATTAGTTTAAAAATGATTTTAATATTAAAAAAATTATTTTAAATGAAAATAAATAGTTTAAAAATATTTTAAGTTACAAAATATAACTTTTAATATTTAAAGTTAAATTTCATTAATTAATTACTATTAATGATATTAGAATTATTTAATAATCATATTAAAAAAATTAGTTTAAAAATGATTTTAATATTATAAAAATTATTTAAAATGAAAATAAAGTGTTTAAAGATATTTTAAGTTATAAAATATAACTTTAAATATTTAAAGGATAATTTCATTAATAATTTAATATTAATGATATTAATTTAATATTAATGATATTAAGTTTATTTAATAGTTATATTAAATAAAGAGTTTAAAAATGGTTTTATTTATTTAAAAATCATTTAATCAGAATATTAATTAATTAAAAATATTTTAAGTTATAATTAATGACTTTTAATATTTTAATAGATAATGTAATAATATTTTAATATTAATTGTAATTATTTAAAAATAATATTAAACGTTTTAAAATTTAGTTAAAGGTAATATTAATACTTTAAAAATACTTTGAGTTATTATAAATAACTTTAATATTTTGGCAATGGTTACATTAATAATTCAATATCAATTAAATATTAATGATAATCAAATTATTCAATATTTAAATCATTTAATAATGATTCTGGTGTTTAAAAATTCATGATAAATTATAATAAATATTTAAAAATTATTATAAGTCATTTAAAAATAATATGACTGATACTTACAGATATAGAACTACATGATAGAGTCTTAGAATCGATAATTACCCGATAAAGCCGTCGGTACACCGACTTGTTTCAGAAATTGATCTGGACTTAGATAATTTGATTAGATATGTGTTTATTTGTGATTCAATGGTTGTGTAACATGTGTGATACTGTGATTAGATTATGTGCTAACTGCGAAATGCAGTACTATGTGTTATAATATATTATTCTAATCGAACGAATGATTTGATTAATGATAGGTCGTGATATAAAAGATAAAACTAAGTTCAGAATTGTATGCAGCGCATCAGGCAAGTATCTTACCTTTGCACTTCCTTTATGCAATGGACATGAGTAAGAAGTTTCATAATTATATTATTATTATGCTATATTATTAACCCTATTGAGATATATTCTATGTCCGATCATTGTTTATCAACATATTAGTATATGGTAATTCAGATATATATTCTGTTCGTTAATTTCTAAACATGGTTACATAAGTGTCCCCACTTGGATAATCATTATATTTAATCACATGTTGATATATATATATATATATATATATATATATATATATATATATATATATATATAGCTGTCTAAGTTATTTGACCAACTAGACATAGATTTCAAAATATCGTTGAATATGATAAAAACCTTTTTGTATCCAATCAAATTGCTTTGGTTAGGATTCCAGACTAAGTATGAACATCCTGATCACGGGAAAACTTTTATGCGCCCAAGGCGGACAGAGTGAACGATCCTATCGTTCTTGCAATGTAGTATTGATCAATGCAGGGTACATGGGAAGTACAACCTCGTGCCCGTAAGTTATGACAGTTTGCAGATGAAGTTCTGTCTAACATTATCAAAAATTTAAAACAATGTTCATAGTATGTCGACTACCCTATATATATAGTCAATACGTAGTTTCAAAATTTTGGGATAGAATTGTTATGTTATTATTATCGGTTCAGTTTACTTCACAACTATAAATTCGTTGTAGAAATAATGTACAAAGAAAATATTTATTTCTTTCCGCTAATTGTATTTATAATTGTTATTACTTGCTGGGCACCCAAATGCTCATTCTTGCTTTAAATTTAAATATTTTCAGCTAGGCATGATCAACTCAAAGGTTCAGACTAGAACAAGTGAAAAGGAAAGCAAACAGAATATGATTACTGGTATCTTTTATAATAGTTAGACTGTATTAAGACAATGATATGTATTATATATCAGGTAAAGAATGTAGTAAGGATTGCGTACTTGGCATTAGACTATGATAAATGTAAGTTAAGTTTGATATTTATATTATTGTTATTATTATTAGTATTATTCTACTCATAGAAATGGTATCGTAAAGCACTAAGTTCGAGTTTCAAGTACCCGAGTTTGGGGTTTAACAAGTTGGTATCAGAGCTTTAGGGTTAAAAACCTTAGGTGGGCTAGACCTTAGGCTATAACCTTCGAACAGAGGAAAACGCTGAAAATGCAATTAACTCATATAGAGTTTAAAAAGAAGATGAATTGAATAAATTCATTGTCAAACAAAATAAAAGATAACTTGTATAAAACTATTATTTGTTGTATGTATATATTAGTTGATAATCAGGATAACTTAGGTGTGTAGATGTCAGATAGAAAAGAATTAGAATACCCTCAGATTGTAAAGAAAGAATCAACCTCCATAACCAAGCCAATATCGAAGCCAATAGCTAAAATAAAGGCTCACATTGAAAGCTACCTCAATGAGGTGGTTATTTTGGAAAGTATAGTACCGAACCCAGAAATGATAGTATAACTGACAAGTAAAGTATAGTTAAAGAATATGTGGTCAATGTCGAGTTCTCAAATTCATATGTTTGTGGTGAGTTCTTAAACTCGTAATGTATAGTAAGTTGGACGAACTAGGTGTAGTTAGGTGTGAATGGATTATTGAGGATAATGGGAATAGACAGATTTCTAAGCAATTGATCCTTAGTGGAGGCGTAGGAAATAAGTAGTACTAGTATTACTTGAATAGGTATGATTATATGTTATGCATACGATAAGTATGTTTGTATAGGGTAATATTTTTCAAATTTTGTATAAGTTGTGGCAGCGATTCCCGACTTTTGAGTCACAAAGGGATAGCGGATGATTAAAGTAATATGTGCTAAAGTATGTCAAGTGATATGAGTATGAATTTATATGGGATTAATGAAACAAGTTGGCATAAAGATAGTAGATGTGACGCCCCCAAAATAGGTATACAACACCCATTCTGAGTCGCCAAATACATGGTACAGAAAGCAAACTACAACTTCAATAATACAATTATCGTGCAAAATACGACAACACATACTGTGAGTTTAAATACAAATATTGTCTTCTGGACAATATCCACACTCAGATAAATCCTCATTACAATTATTCAAACACTATTTTACAGAAATAGTGAGGACTGCTAAAACATCTTTCTAGAACCATCACTCCATACCCCGACTAGATCATGCTATGTTCTCACCTCCTGAGAAGAAAAATGGAACAAAAAGGAAAAGGGTGAGCTCAACTAGCCCAGTAAAGAATATTATGACTAAGATAATATACAACAAATTATCATTAGTCTTCAACAGGGAAAAATCTGATAGAATATAATCGACAACAAGTTTTAGATCAACAACTGCAGCGAAAACAGCAACCCATTAGAAGAGTCAAGTAGAAAAAGAATTCTACTATCTTCTAAGATTTAAAAGTTCATCATCAATATTTTATCCCTATAACATCAATTAATAATCATCTTTATCCAAATATTAGGGATTCGTATAACAGTTTATCCAAGATCAATAATACTTCATAATAATCAATTGTGAAGCAGAATTCAAAAATAAAGATCAAAACATGGATACAATCAAAGATAGTAACCATAATAGACATCTTGGATAAAAAGAGAATATTTTATTTTTCGGTGAATAGTGCCGTATTCGTGAATAGTACCGTATACGTGAATAGTGTCGTATACGTGAATAGTAACCCGACACAAAAAGTTTTAAATTTGATAAAAACTCATATCAATATTTTAGCATAATGATATTGAAGAAAATAATATCATTAAGAAGAAAATAATATCACTTACCTCAAAATATCAGTACTTCTGGTCGGAATACCGGTATAAGGCTGAAAGAAACTTGCTCTGATGAATAGAAACTCTCAAAGTATCTAAATACTCACAAAATACGCTCAATAATCTAGAAAGAGAAAGAGAGAAAACTTGTTTCTGGTGTGATTTTCAATTCTAACTTAGCCCTCTATTTATAGGAAAATGTTAGCACGCCGAAGCAGACTTAACCTGCAACCTGATGGCTTTACCTGCTACTATTCCCACCCACCATATTTGAATAAAAATCTCAGCACATTTCTTCACGAACCAATAGTGGGGCCCACCAAGTCTAGAATTTTCCGCCAAAATGATTAACTCCGAAAATTCAATAATTTCTGAACCAGTCATCTCATAAAATTCATAATAAATCATACGTTCATTTTTAACGGTTCAAAATTTGTGGACATATACTCAACTTATATATGTATAACATATCTAAAAATTACCACGATCCAACGGTCGGATTAAAAATTATAACCCCCGTAAAATATCTCAAAAACTCTGATTTTTAATACCTCCATTCCGACAAAAATACTGATAAAAACCTCAACATTAACTCCTTCATTTTTAACCACAAAAATATATCCCTCATTTATATCCACATAAAATAAATATTTTCTTATCATATGAATCAATAATTAATTATTCACAAATAATATTACAGAATCACATTTATGACAACCAGGCCGTTCCCAAGAAAGAGGGGGCTTTCCAATAAGGATTTCTCCTTACTGGCGCGCAATTAGATGACCAAACCTCTCCTTAGACAGAACTTTCTAGACATTGCCAATAATGTTATCTAATAATATTATTCAAATAATATGAATTATTGATCTGATAATGGAAAATATTGTGCAACAACAATTATTGAAACAACAATAATATAAAATATCAACGCAGTAATTATTGAATCAATAAAATAAAATATTGAACAATAACTACTGTAACAATTATTGAGTAGTGTCTTCTTACGTAAGAATCAATAATTGGTGCAATACCGTGTGCTACTATATTTTAACCACCGGGTATTCCAACAGTATTAACGGTAACAACTACGCCGTTATTTATAAATAACTTATACTTGTCGTTTTCTTCATCCAATCGCTTTCCGTTATGGGGCCCACACAAGGTTGCGCCGTCGTACGAATATTCCCCGACAGCAAGAATATTCCACGACCAAACGAATATTCCCCGACAAAATGAATATTTTATAACCACTTGCTTATTTTGCAAAATTTGCACATTTCACCCATAACCAAAGTATTATATCAAATTAATCCCTTATTATTCACAATAATATTTAAAGAAAAATTGATTTTATTCATTAATAAGTTGGGGTCTTACAACCTCCCCTCCTTATGAAATTCCATCCTCGAAATTGACGTACGTACCTGATATTTCAAAAAGGTGAGGATACCTCGCTTTTATTTCTGATTCCAACTCCCAGGTCATTTCTTCAATAGCATGGTTTCTCCACAAAACCTTAACTTGTGGTATAACCTTCGTGCATAGGACATGCTCTTTCTTATCCAAAATATTAACAGGTACCTCCTCGTACATTAAATCTTCAGCTATCTCGTCTGGTTCTAACTCAATAATGTGGTTCTGGTCTTTAACATATTTACGAAGCATAGATATGCGAAAAATATTATGAACACGAGACATGCTTGGAGGTAATACGAGTCTATATGCCACATTTCCTATTCGCTCAAGAATCTCAAATGAACCAACAAATCTTGGATTAAGCTTTTCTCTCTTCCCAAATCTTGTAACTCCCTTCCGTGGTGCAACACGTAATAATACATGATCCCCAATATTAAATTCCACGTCCTTCCGATGAAGATTCGCATAATTCTTTTGTCGATCCTGTGCCATTTGTATACGTTGTCGAATCGTTTGGATCTTCTCTATAGTGATGCGTACCAACTCTGGTCCCAACAATGTTGCTTCACCCACCTCGTCCCAGCATACTGGAGAACAATATTTTCTTCCATACAACGCCTCGAATGGAGCCATACCTATGCTCGCCTGATAACTGTTATTGTAGGAGAATTCCACCAATGGTAGGTACTTATCCCAACTCCCTTTGAGATCTAGGACACAAAGTCTTAATAGATCTTCAAGAGTTTGAATAGTCCTCTCTGATTGTCCATCCGTTTGAGGATGGTATGCCGAACTAAATCGTAAATCCGTGCCCATAGCTTTCTGCAAGCTAACCCAAAACTGTGAAGTGAATCTTGGGTCACGATCCGAAACTATGGATACTGGCATGCCATGCAATCTCACAATCTCGTTCACGTACATACTAGCAAGACGTTCAAGGGAATAAGTCTCACGTATCGGCAACAAATGAGCGGACTTGGTTAATCTATCAACAATAACCCAAATCGCATCTATGCCTTGAGAAACCTTGGGAAGACCCGTAACAAAATCCATAGTAATGTGTTCCCACTTCCATTTCAGAATCTCAAGTGGTTGCAATGGACCCTTTGGTACTTGATGCTCCGCTTTTACACGTTGACAAGTTAAACATCTCGAGATAAACTCCGCGATCTCTCTTTTCATATTGCTCCACCAAAATGTATGTCGAAGATCGTGATACATTTTGGTACTCCCAGGATGGATTGCAAACGGTGTGTTGTGTGCCTCCATCATTATTCTATGCTTCAAGTCAAAATCGTTAGGAACACAAAGTCTAGAGTTGACTCGAAGTATTCCTTCTTCATCGATTTTTGCTTCTGGAATAGCACCTTCTTGCACTTTCTTCTTCATACGCATCAGCTCTATGTCCGTAGCATGAGCGGCTTTAACGTTATCGATTAAAGTCGATTTTACTCGTATATCATCACGTGGGTCCCTAGAGTCATTAACTCTATCACTTATAAATTATACAAAATAGGTCTTTGTGTTCAACAATATCACACTCGTACTCGCGTACAATCTTATACTCAACGCGTCAGCTACCACGTTCGCTTTTCCAAGATGATATGGTCAGAATAGGTTTCGAATGAGTCGCCTCTTGAGCTATTGGAAAATCTTCTCGCATTCCTCGCTCCATACGAATTTTGTATCTTTCTGAGTCAGTTAAGTTAACGGAGTACCGATTCGAGAAAATCCTTCCACGAATCTCTGATAGTAACCAGCTAAGCCCAGAAAGCTACGTACTTTGGTCACCGACTTCGGTTGCACTCAATTGTGATTCATATCCCAATCTTGGATAGCATGTCACAATGGCACCTATTGTTTTACCACCACACAAATATAGAGTCCCTTACGGAGAGTCTGGCTTTGGTGCATTCCACAAAGGAAGTCACCAGATAGAGGCTCGGGTACCAACTTCTATGGTTGGGTTTTTAACTCCTGAAGTTCAATAGGAGCTATTCAATATGAGATTTTAGTAATGGGTTTTGTATCGGGTTGAAGATCAATACAAAAATTCAATATCACGCTCTGGGTTAGGCCAGGAAATTCTTCAGGAAATACGTCAGGAAATTCACTAACAACAGAAATATCATTCAAATCTGACGTATTTTTGTTCAAGTCCATGACATGGGCTAAGAAAGCTTGACATTCGTTTTTTAATAAACGAATGGCTTTATGGCTTGGTATGACAGCGATTGATTTTAGTGGTTTGGTTGCTTGAATTCGCATAACAGGTTCATTAGGAATATGAGAACTAACAACCTTATGAAAACAATCAATTTTGGCATGATGAGTAGTTAACCAATCAATTCCTAAAATCACATCAAAAGTAAGTATCTTTAAAGAGATAAGGTCAATAGGTAATGTGATTGTGTCAACTTGGATTAAGAAAGATTTATTAACTGTAGATGTAATGAAAGTTTCTCCTAACGGAGTCTCCACAGATAGGTCAAAGTCTAATTTCTCCGGAGTCAAGTTTAAACGTTGAGCACAAGCAGTAGAGATAAAAGAATGGGTAGAACCGGTATCTAGTAAGGTATAAACTTCGCAAGAATTTATAATTAGCTTACCCGTGATCACCTCGTTCGGTTTTCTCGCGTTTTGGCCAGTCACGACAAACGCCCTTCCAGGAACCGCTGATTTTGACTTATCCGGGACAACTTTTGGAGTCACCAACCCCGCTGAACTTGGTTTTGCTACAGAACACTCTCGAGATATATGACCCTCCTTTCCACAGTTATAACATACATTGAATTGTTGTGGGCAGTTTGGGCTGATATGTCCCTCTTTCCCACATTTATAACATACGACCGGTGGTCGTTCTCCTCTCCTAGAAACAGTTGATGTTTGTGCTGACGTCTTCACGTTATCATTGTTGTACCTTCTCTTCTTGAAATCTCCTCCCGACTCGCTCCTTCTATTATCACAATCACGATTACCACCAGAGTGGTTACCGCTTTTGTCCGAATGTTTTCCTCCGTGCTGGTTTTCATTGCTTCGATGACTGCCGCCATCGGTATGACCCTGGTTGTGGTCCATCGGTTGCACATACTCATTATCTCGCTCTAATAATTGAGCCCTGTTTACAACATCTGAATATAAAGAAAATTTATGAGAGATAAGATATTGCCGAATCTCGGGTTTTAAACCTCTCAGAAATATCCTTGTCATTCGTTCCTCATTCTCGACCAAATGAGGTGCAAACCTGGATAACTCTGCAAACTTCGCCTCGTACTGGGACAATGTCATGTTATTTTGTTCCAGTCTAATAAACTCTACCTCCTTCATATGACGAATACTTTCAGGAAAGTACTTGTCATTAAACAGTTTTTGAAACGTTTCCCAGGACATGTTGAGTGCGTCAGGCTGGGTACGCTTCACAGACTCCCACCAGTAGTCTGCCTCACCGCGGAACATAAAGGTGGTGAATGGAACCTTCTGTTCCTCCGTGCATCCCAAGACATCAAATATCTTGGTAATTTGCTTGACCCACATTTCTGCCATGATCGGATCCGGCTTTCCCTTAAATTCTGGTGGTCCCAATTCTTTAAACTGCTTGGCTGTGACAAACCGCGCGTTGTTATCATTTCCACCCGTATTCTGCACACGAGTCTCCCTCGTCTGATTTTGTATGAACTGCAAAAAGCTCCTAAACATTTCATCATTCATCGTTTGCTCTGTAACGTTGTTTACAGGAGGAATATTGCCTTCCTGTTGTACGTTCCCCTGGGTGGTGATTAAAAGTGTCTCTACAGTCTCATTCACTCCATTGTTAACGTTTCCTGCTGCCATTCTAAAATACTACCACAAAACAAGGGTTAATAGTCATGTCATATATTATCCCTATACTCTGACCGACCAAATAAACACCAAATAAACTTAGTCAGGTCATACTAGCGAAGAAATTCCCCGTCTCTCCCCTCCTAGTTCTTGTCTCACATCTCAGCCAGGGATCATATCCCTAAGCTCTGATACCAACTGTGACGCCCCCAAAATAGGTATACAACACCCATTCTGAGTCGCCAAATACATGGTACAGAAAGCAAACTACAACTTCAATAATACAATTGTCGTGCAAATACAAATACATACTGTGAGTTTAAATACAAATATTGTCTTCTGGATAATATCCACACTCAAATAAATCCTCATTACAATTATTCAAACACTATTTTACAGAAATAGTGAGGACTGCTAAAACATCTTTCTAGAACCATCACTCCATACCCCGACTAGATCCTGCTATGTTCTCACCTCCTGAGAAGAAAAATGGAACAAAAAGGAAAAGGGTGAGCTCAACTAGCCCAGTAAAAAATATTATGACTAAGATAATATACAACAAATTATCATTAGTCTTCAACAGGGAAAAATCTGATAGAATATAATCGACAACAAGTTTTAGATCAACAACTGCAGCGGAAACAGCAAACCATTAGAAGTGTCAAGTAGAGAAAGAATTCTACTATCTTCTAAGATTTAAAAGTCCATCATCAATATTTTATCCCTGTAACATCAATTAATAATCATCTTTATCCAAATATTCATCTTTGCACTACAGGCCAAAGATATTCATTTTTATCACCTGTCAGTCATGTTCATCTCAACACCTGTTCATCTTTGCACTACAGGCCAAAGATATTCATCAAGTAATCATACATCTTTGTACTACAGGCCAAAGATATTCAGTAATATCATCATTTAGGACTGAGGATGATGAAAAATATCTTAAAGAGAACGAATCCAGTGAGACAGAAGGACAAATATTAGGGATTCGTATAACAGTTTATCCAAGATCAATAATACTTCATAATAATCAATTGTGAAGCAGAATTCAAAAATAAAGATCAAAACATGGATACAATCAAAGATAGTAACCATAATAGACATCTTGAACAAAAAGGGAAAATTTTATTTTTCGGTGAATAGTGTCGTATTCGTGAATAGTACCGTATAAGTGAATAGTGCCGTATACGTGAATAGTAACCCTGACACAAAAAGTTCCAAATTTGATAAAAACTCATATCAATATTTCAGCATAATGATATTGAAGAAAATAATATCATTAAGAAGAAAATAATATCCCTTACCTCAAAATATCAGTACTTCTGGTCGGAATACCGGTATAAGGCTGAAAGAAACTTACTCTGATGAATAGAAACTCTCAAAGTATCTAAATACTCACAAAATACACTAAACAATCTAGAGAGAGAATGAGAGCAAACTTGTTTCTGGTGTGATTTTCAATTCTAACTTAGCCCTCTATTTATAGGAAAATGTTAGCACGCCGAAACAGACTTAACCTGCAACCTGATGGCTTTACCTGCTACTATTCCCACCCACCACATTTGAATAAAAATCTCAGTATATTTCTTCACGAACCAAGAGTGGGGCCCACCAATTCTAGAATTTTCCACCAAAATGATTAACACCGAAAATTCAATAATTTCTGAACCAGTCATCTCGTAAAATTCATAATAAATCATACGTTCATTATTAACGGTTCAAAATTTGTGGACATATACTCAACTAATATATGTATAACATATCCAAAAATTACCACGATCCAACGGTCGGATTAAAAATTATAACCCCCGTAAAATATCTCAAAAACCCTGATTTTTAATACCTCCATTCCGACAAAAATACTGATAAAAACCTCAACATTAACTCCTTCATTTTTAACCACAAAAAAATAACCCTCATTTATATCCATATAAAATAAATATTTTCTTATCATATGAATCAATAATTAATTATTCACAAATAATATTACAGAATCACATTTATGACAACCAGGCCGTTCCCAAGAAAGAGGGGGCATTCCAATAAGGATTTCTCCTTACTGGCGCGCAATTAGATGACCAAACCTCTCCTTAGACAGAACTTTCTAGACATTGCCAATAATGTTATATAATAATATTATTCAAATAATATGAATTATTGATCTGATAATAGAAAATACTGTGCAGCAACAATTATTGAAACAACAATATTATAAAATATCAACGCAGTAATTATTGAATCAATAAAATAAAATATTGAACAATAACTAATGTAACAATTATTGAGTAGTGCCTTCTTACGTAAGAATAAATAATTGGTGCAATATCGTGTGCTACTGTATTTTAACCACCGGGTATTCCAACAGTATTAACGGTAACAACTACGCCGTTATTTATAAATAACTTATACTTGTCATTTTCTTCATCTAATCGCTTTCCGTTATGGGGCCCACACAAGGCTGCGCCGTCGTACGAATATTCCCCGACAGCAAGAATATTCCACGACCAAACGAATATTCCCCGACAAAATGAATATTTTATAACCACTTGCTTATTTTGCAAAATTTGCACATTTCACTCATAACCAAAGTATTATATCAAATTAATCCCTTATTATTCACAATAATATTTAGAGAAAAATTGATTTTATTCATTAATAAGTTGGGGTCTTACAATAGATATTTATCTGAACACTTGTTTATACAGTAAACCAAATTTTTAAAATCTAATATTTTGAGTACAAGACTATTTGAATAGAAAAATTTGTGTTATATGATTATACGTATACGATAAGGATTAGAATAAAGAATAAATTTATGATAATGTCGCCAAGGAGACGAAAATGAAATACACAGCCAGAAGAACCTGTCAACAAAGTTGGAAGACAACCAGACCCGATACAAAATTTTGCGAATATGGACGATCAAGCTATACAGAACGGAATACCAGTCGCGGGAAGATCAGCCAGATAATCGATCAACGAACGTCAAAGACTTCAAGGCACTCGGACTGCCAGGATTTAGAGGATCACTTGACCCTATAGCAAGGTTTGTGATAGCTAGGATATCGAAGGGGTAAAAGACAATTTTTACCACCCATGCAAAAAAAAAGAGATAAAGGGAAAGTTTGTGTGTTTTAAGTGTGAATCAATAGAGTATAAGGTGGAAGACTGTTCAAGAAGGAGAAGGGAGGCAAGGAATGTGAATACGGGAAAAGGCAGCAGGATATTGGCGACGACGGGACCAATATCAATAATCAAACCAACGAAATCAACCGCAAGCGTCTTCAACATGACCGTTCAAGATATCGTGGCTTCCGGTGATGCAACTCCAGGTATTACTCAAACCAATTTTATTTCTTATAAATTATTTTCTTATATATAGTAAATTATTTTGAAGGAGGAAATTGAGTTCTATTAGAAATCAATTTTTCCGTATAAGCAGATAGATAAGCTTTATGCTGAATAGTTAAAGATCAGTTCGTCCAATTTTAATCGAGATCTACTTGTAATGATTGTGTATGCTATGTACCCAGGTATGTATAGGTTTTAAAACGGTGATTCCGATGACGGAATCTTTATAAGGGAAGGTGAATGTAACAACACGATATTTTCTATATAATTAAATCAGAAATTTTGCGTATAAATTTTTTTTTCTATTTTAAGGATGAGGATATGTATTTATGTAATAAATAAAAATATATTTATAACATGAATATTTACAAATAATTTTATTTTAGAATTATTGATTATTATAAATTATATTCTTTTAATAATTAATTGTATGATGGAAATGTTTTTATTATTTATTTTCTATGAAAATATAATTATATTATTTAAATAATATATGAAATAATTTTTAGAATTATTATAATGATTATTAATTTTATTATATGAGTTTATGTTAGATTAATTAAGTTAATCATTTTGTTTAACTTGATTAATAATGTTATACTGGAATAATAAATCAGATATGGAATCCAAAACCCTAATTTTGGATTTTTATCAAGGAATAAGAACAATAATATAATATTAATTATATTTTAATTTTTCAGTGATATAATTATATACTGTTTGTGTATATTGACAATAATTGGTCAATTATGGTATTTCACGTTAAAATCCTATAATTACTGATAAACCCTAATTCAAAAGTCAATTACGACTTTAAGATTTGGTTAAGTCATTATGTAGTCGTGATGCTGTGATAATGTGTCTAATGACAGGTGTTATATATTTTTTATATTAGCTAG
Organism: Panax notoginseng; assembly: GCA_016801055.1. NCBI lineage: Eukaryota > Viridiplantae > Streptophyta > Magnoliopsida > Apiales > Araliaceae > Panax > Panax notoginseng. The sequence goes on along the minus strand of CM029023.1, from coordinate 59,493,386 downwards.
GAAAAAACCTAATTTTCTAAATTAAGAAACCCTAATTAGCTAGAAACCCTAATTTCTAATTTGAAACTCAATTATGAGTTCGAGACTATTAAATAATCGTGTTATTAATGTATGTTATATAATTTTATGATTAATTAGGTAAACCCTAATTAATATTTAGAAATATTAATTTCTAAAAATCTTAATATTTACATTATAAACCCTAAGTTGCTAAATTGGTAAACCTAATTGTTAATTGCAAGCTAAATGCTAATTAGTGGACATTAGAATCATAATGTTCATGTATAATATAATTAGAAAATTAAACACAATTAAAAACCCCTAATTTTCAAAAAAAAAATAGAAACTAATATTATTTTTATTTTTATGCAAACCCTAATTAGTAATTTTAAAAAACCTAATTACTAATTATAAACCCTAATTGTTTAATGATCAAGGTTATTTATAATTAGTAAATTTTAAACCCAAATGTTCAAGTAATCGAATTAGAAAACTAATTATATTTAGTAAACACTAATTTATATTTTAGGAAACTAAAATATTACATTTTTAAACCCTAAATTAGAAATCCTTCAATTTTGTGCTAAATCTTAGGGTTAAATCCCAAGGGTTAAACCCTAAGGGTCAAACCCTAAGGGTTTGATATGTTACAAAAATGCCATTAAATTGAAAAGCCAAATGACAAACATACCCCTCTTGCATTATTTTGAGTTAACTTGTCTATCTTGCCAAAATTGAGTTGTTCAACTACTCCATGACTCACCATTTGACTGAAATACGTACAATCAGCCATTACATATCAGCCCACACATTGTATACCATTATATATATATATATATATATATATATATATATATATATATATATATATATATATATATAGATAGATTGGAGAGAGAGAAAAATCATTTGATCACTTATTTTTGCCCAACTCTCAACCTTGAGCTTCTCTCTCTAAAACCTACGAAATATATATGTATATTAGTCCCTTAATACAGCCCCACGATCACCAATAAGAAATCAGAAACTCTAGATCAAGAAATTTTCTAAAAAAGGTATAAAACCTAAGCCAAATATTTAATCATGTATGCTATGTTAGATCTGGTGTTTTTATGTTTAATCATGTGGTATAAGGTGTTAATCAATGATCTGTGTAACGACCCAAAATAGGTCTATTCCATCCAACCCATTCTGAGTCGCCAAATATATGGTACAGATAATAACTACAACTTTATTACAACAATTGTCGTATAAAATACAACAACACATATGCTGTGAGTTTGGATACAAATATATACCAAATGTGACTCGTGTCCCAACCGTAATGTGACAAATGTCCCATCAGTGGACAGTACCTCACAGTGATACCTACATAAAGGTATAGTCAAAAACTGTTTTAGAAATTAGAATCTTTGGGAAGTGCTCAAGGAAACCTTCGTACATAGGAGTCCATGCTTCCAGGTTATGATAGATATCATATGTCCACAGAATTATCCTTGGTTGACCTAGTAGACCCCAAAAAAAATAAGAAGATTACTATCATATTCTTTCTAATGGTGAGTCTTCTCTTGACTTATCATTATCTCCACTGTCTTTAATCGTGAATTATACTTCAAACAAACACCAAGATTATATAGGTAGTGCTCGTAGATATACTCAGCAAGTGGATGAGCACAATCCTGTCTTATGATGACACGAGGTTGTATGTCATTAGACATTTTGTATGATAGTGGCAAAACACCCTTCCAACTTTGGGTTCGCTTCACCCAATTTGATTCACCAAATATAACTACTAAATGATGACCACCGTTCTATTCTCCTGTTACCCTCGCTCGACCCAGCTACACTCTTATTACCTGAAAGGAATTGTGAAATAGAAGGGTAAGCACAACTAGCCCAGTAAAGAATATCATGACTAAAGATAAATAAATTATCAATAGCCTTCAACAGAATTAAATCAGAGATTTAGAACATTTGGTAGATGATAAAATTTTCAACCATAGTTGCAGCGGAACGAGCAATCCATTAGAAGAGTCAAATAGACTATAAAGTCTATTATCTTCTCCATGTTAAAAATCCACCAACAATATTTTATCCCTATAACATCAATCAACAATTCCTGTCCACAATCACATGTATAACTCATAATCGTAATTGTTGTTCTAAATTTCTTTTCTCATTCAGGACAAAGATAATTTTCATCACCTGAAACATCAAAGATCATGGTTATACCAAATCACACTTCATGTTCATAATCATATTAATAAATTCATCTTTACACTACGGGCCAAAGATATTCATCAATAGACCATCTTTGCACTACATGCCAAAGATATTCAACAACAGGTCATATTTGCACTACGGGCCAAAGATATTCATCAACAGACCATCTTTGCACTACAGGCCAAAGATATTCAACAACAGGTCATCTTTGCACTACGGGCCAAAGATATTCATCAACAATTCATCTTTGCACTACAGGCCAAATATATTAATATCTCAAAGAAATATATAATCAATTCAGAATTACATAAACAATAATTATAACCATGTTTATCAATTCACCTTTACACTTAAGCTAAACATATTCAATTATAAATTCAATGGTCATGATCATGCCAGTCAACAGTTCAACTTTGCACTACTGGCCAAAGGGAACCCATAGTCATGATCATACCAGAAATCTACCCATCTTTACACTCAAGTCAAAGAGAAATATCATCATTGGGGTTATAAAAATGTTATATATGATAATAAAAATAATATGATCAACATATAGATTTATTCTCAAGAGTAATATTCATAAATCAACTATAATTTGGTTTAAAAAAATAATTTTTGTCGTGAATAGTAACTCGTGAATAGTAACTCATAAATAGTAACTCGTGAATAGTAACTCATAAATAGTAACCCCAACACAAAAAGGTAGAAATTTTACAATAAAATCTATACCGATATTTCGGTATAATGATATGGAAAGAATAATATTTCTTAAGCTTATAAACAATTTATTTTAATTGTTTACACTTTACTAAATAATGCATTTAATCATCCTAAAATGCCAAACTCATAAGATTTTATTACCAATAACCAAAAACCCTCATCAAAAATATGCATATACCTCATATAGGATTCTCAAGCCATAAAATCCTATTTTCTAATTTTCTTACTTCACAAAACATATTTAATTCATTTACTCATAACTAGACTATTTTCAAGAAAAATACCAAATCAGTTCCAAAAATATTTCTTTTCTGGGATTTAGCATAATATAGTCTCATAGTGAACATATATTTTTCTCAGAATTTTTAAAAGTCATTTACTATTTTTCATATAGCCAAAACAGCCGAATATTTAGACATTTATCAAAAATTGTACTTTTATCTAAAAATTCTGAAATTCACAGAGTATACTCTTATCATATACATGTACTCCCAATAAAAATTTCATCAATTTTGGAATTAACCACAAGGAGTTATAAGCGGTTACTTTTAAAATAGTCTTTTCTCATAAAATTCATAACTCTTAATCTATATATCCAAAAATCACCATTTTTGAACACAATCAAGAAAACTCATCAAAATATCATTTCAAATTTTTCCAGACTTTTTGAAGGTCGGGAAAATTACGAAACTGAAAAACATAACAACCCTTAAAATCCCTTACTATCCCTTACCTCAAAAATGCAGTATTTCTGACTGGAATGCAAAGCCGAAGGAAACTTGCACTGAATAGGAATTCTCAAAGTATCTAAATACTCACAAAATATGCTTCATAATATAGAGAGAGAAAGAGAGAAAGCTTATATTTCTGGTGTGGATTTCAATTCTAACTTAACCCTCTATTTATAGGAAAATATTAGCTCGCCGAAGCAGACTTAACCTGCAACCTGATGGCTTTACCTGCTACTATTACCACCCACCACATTTGAATAAACATCTCAGCACATTTCTTCACTAACCAAGAGTGGGGCCCACCAATTCTAGAATTTTCTACCAAAATGATTAACTCCGAAAATTCAATAATTTCTGAACCAGTCATCTCGTAAAATTCATAACAAATCATACGTTCATTTTTAACGGTTCAAAATGTGTGGACATATACTCAACTTATATATGTATAACATATCCAAATATTACCACGATCCAACGGTCGGATTAAAAATTATAACCCCCACAAAATATCTCAAAAACCCTAATTTTTAATACATCCATTCCGACAAAAATACAGATAAAAACCTCAATATTAACTCCTTCATTTTTAACCACAAAAATATATCCCTCATTTATATCCACATAAAATAAATATTTCCTTATCATATGAATCAATAATTAATTATTCATAAATAATATTACAGAGTCACAATTATGACAACCAGGCCGTTCCTAAGAAAGAGGGGGCTTTCCAATAAGAATTTCTCCTTACTGGCGCGCAATTAGGTGACCAAACCTCTCCTTAGACAGAACTTTCTAGACATTGCCAATAATATTATCTAATAATATTATTCAAATAATATGAATTATTGATCTGATAATGGGAAATACTGTGCAGTGACAACTATTGAACAACAATAATATAAATTTTAACGTAGCAATTATTGAATCAATAAAATAAAATATTGAATAGTAATTACTGTGACGCCCCCAAAATAGGTATACAACACCCATTCTGAGTCGCCAAATACATGGTACAGAAAGCAAACTACAACTTCAATAATATAATTGTCGTGCAAAATACGACAACACATACTGTGAGTTTAAATACAAATATTGTCTTCTAGACAATATCCACACTCAAATAAATTCTCATTACAATTATTCAAACACTATTTTACAGAAATAGTGAGGACTGCTAAAACATCTTTCTAGAACCATCACTCCATACCCCGACTAGATCCTGCTATGTTCTCACCTCCTGAGAAGAAAAATGGAACAAAAAGGAAAAGGGTGAGCTCAACTAGCCCAGTAAAGAATATTATGACTATGATAATATACAAACAAATTATCGTAAGTCTTCAACAGGGAAAAATCTGATAGAATATAATCGACAACAAGTTTTAGATCAACAACTGCAGCGAAAACAGCAAACCATTAGAAGAGTCAAGTAGAGAAAGAATTCTACTATCTTCTAAGATTTAAAAGTCCATCATCAATATTTTATCCCTGTAACATCAATTAATAATCATCTTTATCCAAATATTCATCTTTGCACTACAGGCCAAAGATATTCATTTGTATCACCTGTCAGTCATGTTCATCTCAACACCTATTCATCTTTGCACTACAGGCCAAAGATATTCATCAAGTAATCATACATCTTTGCACTACAGGCCAAAGATATTCATTAATATCATCATTTAGGACTGAGGATGATGAAAAATATCTTAAAGAGAACGAATCCAATGAGACAGAAGGACAAATAGTAGGGATTCGTATAACAGTTTATCCAAGATCAATAATACTTCATAATAATCAATTGTGAAGCAGAATTCAAAAATAAAGATCAAAACATGGATACAATCAAATATAGTAACCATAATAGACATCTTGGACAAAAAGGAAAAATTTTATTTTTCGGTGAATAGTGCCGTATTCGTGAATAGTGTCGTATACGTGAATAGTGCCGTATACATGAATAGTAACCCCGACACAAAAAGTTCCAAATTTGATAAAAACTCATATCAATATTTTAGCATAATGATATTGAAGAAAATAATATCATTTAAGAAGAAAATAATATCCCTTACCTCAAAATATCAGTACTTCTGGTCGGAATACCGGTATAAGGCTGAAAGAAACTTGCTCTGATGAATAGAAACTCTCAAAGTATCTAAATACTCACAAAATATACTCAATAATCTAGAGAGAGAAAGAGAGAAAACTTGTTTCTGGTGTGATTTTCAATTCTAACTTAGCCCTCTATTTATAGGAAAATTTTAGTAGGTTTGACCTGCAACCTGATGGCTTTACCTGCTACTATTCCCACCCACCACATTTGAAATATAATTCAGCACATTTCTTCACCAACTACAAGTGGGGCCCACCAATTCTAGAATTTTTCATCAAAATGATAAACTCCGAAAATTCAACAATTTCTGAACCAGTCATCTCGTAAAATTCATAATAAATCATACGTTCATTTTTAACGGTTCAAAATTTGAGGACATATACTCAACTTATATATGTATAACATATCCAAAAATTACCACGATCCAACGGTCGGATTAAAAATTATAACCCCCGCAAAATATCTCAAAAACCCTGATTTTTAATACCTCCATTCCGACAAAAATACTGATAAAAATCTCAACATTAACTTCTTCATTTTTAACCACAAAAATATATATCCCTCATTTATATCCACATAAAATAAATATTTCCTTATCATATGAATCAATAATTAATTATTCACAAATAATATTACAGAATCACATTTATGACAACCAGGCCGTTCCCAGGAAAGAGGGGGCTTTCCAATAAGGATTTCTCCTTATTGGCGCGTAATTAGATGACCAAACCTCTCCTTAGACAGAACTTTCTAGACATTGCCAATAATGTTATCTAATAATATTATTCAAATAATATGAATTATTGATCTGATAATGGGAAATACTGTGTAGTGACAATTATTGAAACAACAGTAATATAAAATATCAACGCAGCAATTATTGAATCAATAAAATAAAATACTGAACAGTAATTACTGTAACCATTATTGAGTAGTGCCTTCTTACGTAAGAATCAATAATTGATGCAATACAGTGTGTTACTGTGTAACAACGCGTATTACTGTGTTTTAACCACCGGGTATTCCAACAGTATTAACGGTAACAACTACGCCGTTATTAATAAACAACATATACTTGTCGTTTTCTTCATCCAATCGCTTTCCGTTATGGGGCCCACAAAAGACTGCGCCGTCGTACGAATATTCCCCGACAGGAAGAATATTCCACGACCAAACGAATATTTCCCGACAAAAATGAATATTTTATAACCACCTGCTTATTTGAAATATTTGCGCATTTTACCCATAACTAACCTCATTAATCAATTTAACACTTACTATTTCAAAATAATAAATAGAGGGAATTTAAATTTCATTTATTAATAATTTGGGGTCTTACAATTACTGTAACAATTATTGAGTAGTGCCTTTTTACGTAAGGATCAATAATTCAAAAATACTGTGCAATATCGTGTGCTACTGTGCAATAACGCGTACTACTGTATTTTAACCACCGGGTATTCCAACAGTGTTAACGGTAACAACTACGCCGTTAATTATAAAAACTCAATTTTGTCGTTATCTTCATCCGACAGTTATTCTGTTATGGGGCCCACAAATGATTGTGTCGTCATACGAATATTTCCCGACAGATAGAATATTCCACAACCAAACGAATATTCCCCGACAAAATGAATATTTTATAACCACTTGCTTATTTTGAAAAATATTCATATATCACCCTTAACTTTAACTTTTTATCAATTTAACCATTTACTAAATAGAAAAATTGAATATTTTTATTTCATAAAATTTGGGGTCTTACAATCTGGGTTGGTAGATGTTAGATCCATAATATCTAGAGGCTCGAATTTGATGATTTTGCAAATCTGGAAAATTTTTAAAATGAGTCTGACAACCAAATGTTAGACCCTATCGATCTTAATCTGTTATGTGTTTTTGCTGTTTAAATGTTTACACATGAAGTTTGTTATGTCATCTTTCATCTAGCACTTGATTCAGAGTCAAATCTGTTGTAGATTTTAAGTTATGATCGGTCAAAACCCGTTGACCTGGCATGACCAGACGAATTCTGGGTAACACAGAAAATTATTTTTGACGTCTGACAATGTTTTGAGTGGCATAGATCTATCAATTATTAAGTGTTATGATGGCATGTTTGTAACCAAGTTATAGCCTGCTAGATCTACTCTAATTATATATCCTTATATCCTTCAAACCATCTAAGTATCGACTGGAGTAGCTGGTCAAACTAGTTTGCTTGATCACGAACTTGGTTTTCTGGGCAACCCAGAAAACTCAAGAACAGCCTCTCTGACAAGGTTTGACCGGAGGCTAGATTACGATTATGTTGTAGTTCGATTGATCTAATGAATGTTATGTTTACCTTGTCATATAGACTATAAGTTTGAACCATAAAAACAACTTGTTAATGACCAGAACCTAAAGAAATTTGAGCCTCAAATTGGACCCTCGAGACTGACTGGGTTTCTGGGTAACCCAGAAAACCCAGAAAGCTCTGACAGTGAGTTTGAAGGGATAAATCTCTTTATTGTTATGTTTTATGATCTTGTTAGTTGTTATATCATGTTATTACATTTGTAGTACATGATCAAAGTTGTAACATGCCCAAAAAATTGCATAACCTAGTATTTATGTTTGGTCAAACATGACTAGTCTACCACTGACATTGATTGTTCTTGAGCCTCAAGAACACCTAAGGCGACGCTTTCTATCGCCAAAGGCTTTAGCGACAGACTTAGTTAATTTTAATTAATTAAATTACAAAAATCATTTAAAAATAGAAATTAATTTATGAAAATTACAAAAAATTATTTTAAAAATTATTTCAAGTTATAAAAATTAACTTTTAATAATTTGACATATTTTTCAAAAATATTAGTATTTATTTGAATACTATTGGTATTTAATTTATTTAATAAATTCATTAAATAAATTAATTAAAAATGATTTTACTATATTAAAAATCATTTTAAATGATAATAAGGTATTTAACAATATTTAAAGTTATAAAAGATAACTTTTAATATTTTAAAGTAAATTTTATTAATTATTTAATATTAATGATATTAGATTTATTTAATACTTATATTAAATAAAATAGTTTTAAAATGATTTTAATATTAGAAAAATCATTTTAAATGAAAATAAATAGTTTAAAAATATTTCAAGTTACAAAATATAACTTTTAATATTTAAAGGTAAATTTTATTAATTAGTTACTATTAAATTAGTTTTAAAATAATTTTAATATTATAAAAATCATTTAAAATGAAAATAAAGTGTTTAAACACATTTTAAGTTATAAAATATAACTTTTAATATTTAAATGATAATTTTATTAATAATTTAATATTAATGATATTAATTTAATATTAATGATATTAAGTTTATTTAATAGTTATATTAAATAAAGAATTTAAAAATAGTTTTATTTATTTAAAAATTATTTAATAAGGATATTAATTAATTAAAAATATTTTAAGTTATAATTAATGACTTTTAATATTTTGATAGATAATGTAGTAATATTTTAATATTAATTCTAATCATTTAAAAATAATTTTAAACATTTTAAAAATCATTTAAGGGTAATATTAATACTTTAAAAATACTTTGAGTTATTATAAATAACTTTAATATTTTGGCAATGGTTACATTAATAATTTAATATCAATTAAATACTAATGATAATCGAATTATTCAATATTTAAATCATTTAATAATGATTCTGGTGTTTAAAAATTCATGATAAATTATAATAAATGTTTAAAAATTATTATGAGTCATTTAAAAATAATATGACTGATACTTACAGATATTGAACTACAGGATAGAGTTTTAGACTCGATAATTATCCGATAAAGCCGTCGGTACACCGACATGTTTCAGAAATTGATCTGGACTTAGATAATTTGATTAGATATGTGTTTATTTATGATTCAATGGTTGTGGAACATGTGTGATACTGTGATTAGGTTATGTGCTGACTACGAAATGTAGTACTATGTGTTATAGTATGCTGTTATAATCGAACGAATGATCTGATTAATGATAGGTCGTGATATAAAAGATAAAACTAAGTTACGAATTGTAAGCAACGCATCAGGCAAGTATCTTCCCTTTGCATTTCCTTTATGCAATGGACATGAGTAAGAAGTTTCATAATTATATTATTATTATGCAATATTATTAACCCTATTGTGATATATTCTATATTCGATCATTGTTTATCAACATGTTAGTATATGGTAATTCAGATATATATTTTGTTCGTTAATTTCTAAACATGGTTACACAAGTGTCCCCACTTGGATAATCATTGTATTTAATCACATGTTGATATATATATATATATATATATATATATATATATATATATATATATATATATATATATATATATAAGCCGTCTAAGTTATTTGACCAGCTAGACACAGATTTCAAAATATCGTTGAATATGATAAAAACATTTTTGTATCCAATCAAATTGCTTTGGTTAAGATTCCAGACTAAGTATGAACATCCCGATCATGGGAAAACTTTTGTGCGCCCAAGGCGGACAGAGTGAACGATCATATCGTTCTTGCAATACAGTATTGATCAATACAGGGTACATGGAAAGTACAACCTCGTGCCTGTAAGTTATGACGGTTTGTAGATGAAGTTCTGTCTAACATTATCAAAAATTTAAAATAATATTCATAATATGTCGACTACCCTATATATATAGTCAATACGTAGTTTCAAAATTTTGGGATAGAATTGTTATGTTATTATTATCGGTTCAGTTTATTTCACAACTATAAATTCTTCGTAGAAGTGATGTACAAAAAAAATATTTTTTTCTTTTTGCTAATTATATTTATAGTTGTTATTACTTGTTGGGCACCCAAATGCTCATTCTTGCTTTAAATTTAAATATTTTCAGCTAGGCATGATCAACCCGAAGGTTTAGACCAGAACAAGTGAAAAGGAAAGCAAACAGAATATGATTACTGGTATCTTTTGTAATAGTTAGACTGTATTAAGATAATGATATGTATTATATATCAGGTAAAGAATGTAGTAAGGGTTGCGTACTTGGGATTAGACTCTGATAAATGTAAGTTAAGTTTGACATTTATATTATTGTTATTATTATTAGTATTATTCTGCTCATAAAAATGGTATCGTAAAGCACTAAGTTCGGGTTTCAAGTACCCAAGTTTGGGGGTTTTACATTAATTGACATGACACATATTATCCCTATACTTTGAGTGACCAAATAAATAAAAATAAGCTTAGGTGGGTCATACTAGCGAAGGATTTACCCGTCTCTCCCCCCTAGTTCTAGTCTCACGTCTTAGCCAGGGATCATATCCCTAAGCTTTGATACCAAATGTGACGCCCCCAAAATAGGTATACATCACCCATTCTAAGTCGCCAAATATATGGTACAAAATATAAATACAAACTTAATTATAAAACTTGAGCTGAGAGTTTTTACACGAATATTGTCTAGTAAACAATATTCAAACGCAAATGGAGTCCTCATTACAATTATTATCACACTATTTTATAAAATAGTAAGGACTACTACAACCACCATCTCAGACCGTCACTCCATCCCCCGACTAGTCCCGGCTACGTTCTAATTTCCTAAAGAGAACAATAAAAGCAAAAGGGTGAGCTCAACTAGCCCAGTAAGAAATATTATGACTAAGATAATGAAGAATAAATTATCGTTAGCATTCAATAGTGTTAAACTAATAAACAACAAGTTTAACTGCAGCAGAACAAGCAATCCATTAGAAGAGTCAAGTAGAGCATGATATCTACTATCTTCTATGATTTAAAAAGTTTATCAACAAATTTATCTATAAATCCCCCAAATTTGGGTACTTGAAACCCGAACTCGGTGCTTCACGATACCATTTCTATGAGCAGAATAATACTAATAATAATAACAATAATATAAATATCGACTTAATTTACATGATTATCAAAGTCTAGCTCCCAAGTACGTAACCTTTAATACATTCCTTACATAACATGATAGATAATATATATCATTGTCTTAATAATATCAAACTATTACATAGAATACCACAAATCTTATTTGGTTAGATTTCATTTTCCTTTGTTTCTTCATGAGCCTTCTGGTTCTTCACACCTAGCTGAAAATATTTAAATTAAGCAAGGATGAGCATTTGAGTGCCCAGCAAGTAATAGCAATTATATATATATAAGCTGAAAGAATTTAAATATTTTCTTTATACTACCCTTCTACAACAAATCAATAGTTCTGAAGTAATCTAAACCGATAATAATAACATAACAACCCTCTTTCAAATTTTTAAAGCTACGTAATGACTATAATTAGGGTTAAGGTGATATACTATGAATATTATTTTCAATTTTCGAATAGGTTAAATAGAACTTCATTTATAAACCGTCATAACTTACGGGCACGGGGGTGATCAGCCCGTTGTACTCTGTATTGATCAATACTACATGCAAGAACGACGGTATCGTTCACTATGTCCACCTTGGGTGCATAAAAAGTTTTCCCGTGTATGGGATGTTCATACTTGTCGGGGTTCCAAACCAAAGATTTTATCTTGTTCAACAATAATCTATAATTCAACATATATATATATATATATATATATATATATATATATATATATATATATACGGATAATTAACAAAGGTGCATCAACATGTGATTAAATACAATGATTATCTAAGTGGGGACACTTGTAATACCATTTATAGAAACTAACGAACATAATATATATTTGAATTACCATATACTAACATGTTGATAATCAATGAGCGTATATAATATAGGGTTAATAATCTGTACAATAATAATATAATTTAGAAACATTCTTACTCATGCCCATTGTATAAAGAAAATGCAAAGGTAAGATACTTGCCTGATACGCTGCTTACAGTTCGCAACTTAGTTTTATCTTTTGTATAATAACCTATCAGTAATAAGATCATTTTACTGATTAGAACAACATACTATAGCACTGCTTATTGCAGTCAGCACATTACCTAATTACATTGTCACATATGTTTAAAAACCATTGAATCACAAATAAACACTTATTCAGTCAACCTATCTACGTCCATATCAATTTTTGAAACATGTCGGTGTACCGACAGCTTTAGCGGGTAATAATCGAGTCTAAAACTCTATCCTATAGCTCAATAACTGCAATTATCAGTCATATTATTTTTAAATTACTTATAATAATTTTTAAACATTTATTATAATTTATCATGAATTTTCAAACATCAGAATCATTATTAAATAATTTAAATATTAAAAAATTTTATTATCATTAATATTTAATTACTATTAAATTATTAATGAAACCATTGCCAAAATATTAAAGTTATTTATAATAACTCAGAATACTTTTTAAAGTATTAATATTATCCTTAAATAATTTTTAAAATAATTAAAATCATTTTTAAATAATTACCATTAATATTTAAATATTAATGTACTATTTATCAAAATATTAAAAGTCATTAATTATAACTTAAAATATTTTTAATTTATTTATATCCTCTTTAAATGATTTTTAAATTAATAAAATCATTTTTAAACTATTTATTTAATATAATTATTAAATAAATTTAATATCATTTAATATTAAATTATTAAAATTCTTTAAATATTAAAAGTTATATTTTATAGCTTAAAATATTTATAAACACTTTATTTTCATTTAAAATAATTTTTCTAATATTAAAATCATTTTTAAACTAAGTTATTTAATATAATTATTAAATAATTTTAATATCATTAATAATAATTAATTAATAAAATTTACCTTTAAATATTGAAAGTTATATTTTATAACTTAAAATATTTTTAAATACCTTATAATTATTTAAAATGATTTTTAATATAATAAAATCATTTTTAATTAATTTATTTAATTCATTTATTAAATAACTTAAATATCATTAATATTAATTTATTAATAAATTTCATCACAAAATATTAAAAGTCATTAAAAATAACTTAAAATATTTTCTTATATCATAATATAATTTTAAATAATTTTTTAAGTATTAAAATCATTTTTAACTAATTTATTTAATATAATAATTAAATAAATTAAATACCTCTAATATTTTAAAAAAATTAAATATTTATGAAATATAATTAAAATAATTAAAAACAAATTTTCAGACCTTAAAATAATTTTAAATAATTTATTTTGTATTTTTAATAATTAAAAACTAATTTTCTATAATTATTTAATAAAAATATAATTTTTTATAAATAAATTGTCGCTAAAGACCACCTATAGTGACAGAACCGTCGCTATAGGTGTTCTTCATGTTCATCTTCAAAACCTAGAACACCATATGCAGCTATCATGGTTACTACTTTGACCAACTTTTAATCTTAATCTATGATGATTCAAGGCTTGCTTGTGGTCAGATCTTAAAGTGCTAGTGCAGGACTACAATGTTCAACAACAAACATATTCATAACATACATAACAAAGTAGATCTAAGGGCCTAAAGTAGCTGTCAGAGGCTGTTCTTCATTTCTGGGTTGCCCAGAAATGAAGAACAGTTCAAGTATGCATGTTTGGGCTTCCACAACTTGAAATCCGTATATTATTTTTATGATCTATAAGCTGCAGTGTGTAGTAAGTATGTAAATGAAGAGATATAACACAAAACATCAGCAAAACATCTACAGAATAAACTTCAAATCTCCGGTCAACCATTGTCAGAAATCATGTTCTTGATTTTCTGGAAATTCCAGAAAACCAAATCCGTGATCATCTAAGCTGGTTTTACCATCCATAGTGTTCAATCTGTTGATGATTTCAAGGATCTAAAAGTCTTAACCTGAAGTCCATATACCATACCACAACATCGTTACAACAACAGAAACTAAACAACTAACAACAGAATGATCTGGGCCCATGAACCTGCTGTCAGAGCTTTCTGGGCAAGTTCATGGCTGCCCAGATTTCAACCAGTCAATGCCGGTCAACGTGGTTTGACCACGAATATCTTGCAATCTAAAATTTATTTAGGCCTAATTCTTTATCCAGATCAAAGATCAAATATCATACTACAATATCCAACACTTAAAACACTAAAGCACATAACAGGTAAGGATTAAAGAGGTCTGACATTTGACTGTCAGACACAAAAACAACAAGTTCTAGATTTTTTAAAACTTTAAATCTGAGCCTCTAGATGTTATGAATCTAACATCTAGCAACCCAGATCGTCATTATATACTATAACCAATATATTTTAACACTCAATCATAACATTTAACATGTAGATCAAGATCAGATTTTCTAGGGTTAATTCTTATATCTCACTTTGATCTTCTGATTCTGAGCTTCTGATTTTGTTATGGTGTTAGTGGGGCTTGATTATGTGACTGATAAACTATATAATTTCGTGGGTTTTAGTGAAAGAGAGGATTGGTTGGGTGTTTGAGCAAAATGGCCTAACAAATAACATTTTTTCTCTCTCAATCCTTTTATAATACATATGCGCAATGTATATGGCTGATGATTTGGCTGATATTTGTCAATTTAAGTCACATAGGGTTAGTAAGATTAGGTCACCCACTTCTCCTATTGTCAAAACCTAGTTGCTAGCCTCAATAAGGCATAGAAGGGTATACTGATCATTTGGCTTGGAATATTAATGGCATTCTTATAATCCTTGCAAACCCTTAGGGTTTGACCCTTAGGGTTTAACCCTTAGGATTTTGCACTAAAATAAATTTCTAGTGTTTTCAATTAGGGTTTAAAAATAAAATTTTTGTTTCTAAAATTAGAAAATTAGGGTCAATTAATTAGATTAGGTTTCTAATTAATTTATACAAGAACATTAGGGTTTAATATCTCTAATTATAATTAACTTTGCTAATTTAGCAATTAGGGTTTACAATTAGTAATTAAATTTTATAATTACTAATTAGGGTTACCTAATATAGAAATTAGGGTTTCTTAATAATTATATATCAAAATGTTAATTAGGGTTAAAAATACTAATTAGATATTTCATAATTAGCAATAAAACCTACTATACCTGATATTAATCACATTAACCCAATTTCTATCTGATCACTAACTCCAATTTAGGTTTCAAATTAGGGTTTCTCATTTCAAAAATTAGGATTTTATAATTAGGGTTTTTTTAAATATTAATTAGAGTTTCTAGATTTTAATTAGGATTTACCTAATTAATTATATAATACGCAACTTAATCATATAACACAGTTATATAACAGTCTTGAATTTCTCATTTGAATTACAAAATAGGGTTAAACAAATTAATGCTAGGGTTTTGACATTATTCACCATAATTGACCAACCATCGGCAATACGTACTTACAGTACAAATTTATAGCACTGAAAAATTAAATATAATTAATATTATATTATTATTCTCATTCCTTGATAAAAATCCAAAATTAGGATTTGAATTCCATATCTGATATATTCTTCCATATTTAATCTTAATAATTAAGGTAAAATAATTAACTTAATAATATGTACTAAAATTCATATAATAAAATAATTATTATAATTATTTTAAAAATCACTCCATATATTATTTAAATAATATGTACTTATATTTTCATGTAAAATAAATAATAAAAATATTTCTCCTATAAAATTAATAATTACCAGAATATACTTTATAATAATCAATAATTCTGAAAAAAAAATATTTTTAATTATTCATGTAATAAATATATTTTTATTTATCACATAAATACATATACACAATATCTTGTACAAATCCTCATCCTTAATATCAAAAAAAAAATTATACGCAAAATTTCTGATTTAATTATATAGAAAATATAGGGTTGTTACATTCACCCTCCCTTATAAAGATTCCGTCCCCGAAATCATCGCTTTAAAACCTATACATACCAGGGTACATAGCATACACAATCATTGCAAGAAGATCTCGATCATAATTTGATCGAACTAATCTTTAACTATTCACATAAAGCGTATCTATCTGATTAAACGAAAATTTGATTTCTAAAAGAACTCAAATTCCTCCTTCAAAAATTTCGTTATAAAATAATTTACTATATATAGGAAAATCATGTATAAAAAAATAAAAGTTATACGAATAGTACCTGGAGTTCCATTGCCAGTTGCCGCCGTATCATGGACTGTCATGTTGAAAACCCTCGCAGTAGATTTTATTGGCTTGCTTGATGATGTAAGCCCCGTGATTGCTAAAGTCCCGCTGCCCTTGCCAGTAGTCACACTCCCTGCCTCCGTCCTCCTCTTCGGACAATCCTTCACCTTGTGTTCAGTCGATCCGCACAGAAAACACCCACTGTTCATTCTTGGATTGGGGCAGTTGGGAGAGATATGGCCCTCCTACCCGCACTTATAGCATACAAATTTTCCCTTCAGATATTCTCCAGAGTGGTTCTTTCCACAAGTCTTGCACTGTACCGCTGACTTCTTAACACATTCTTGTTTCACCTGCACACTTCCAAAGTTGTTCACCTTCCTCTTTCCATCTCCACTCCGGCTCCCACTATTAATTCCTACCTTCCCAGCTCCTTCTACCTTACCCTTATTCTTCCTCTCCTTGTTGTAGAGGCTCATGACCTCACTTCCCTCCTCAGTTATAATCGCTTTCTCCATGAGTGCTGCAAATGTAAGGATCTGCAACACTGCCACCTTGTTTTAGAGCCAGGATTTTAATCCCAGCTCAAACCTCCTCGCTTTCCTAGCCTCCGTATCAACTTGATACGGAGCGAACCTAGCCAATTCCTTGAATTTTGTGGCGTATTCTGACATTGTCATATTCTCCTGCTACAACTCTAAAAATTTTACCTCCATCTTAGCCTACACACTAGATGAAAAATAGTTTTTGAAAAATAGTGTTTTGAACATATCCCATGTAACTACTCCTTTTCCTGCCCTTGTCTGATTTGCTTCCCACCAAAAATTTGCCTCACCCTTCATCATGTAGGTGACAAAAATGGTCTTTTGCCCCTCAGCTACCCTAGCTATCACGAATGCTTTTTCAATCTCTTTAACCTAAGTTTGGGCTTCAACAGGGTCAGTGGTACCTTTAAATTCCGGCGGCCCCATAGCCTTAAAATCTTTAAAGTTCGCCAAGCGATTATCTGGTGGGTTCCCTGCGGCTGGTATTCCCTGTTGCATAGCTTGTGCTACCATGTTTGCAAAGTGCTGCATTGGGTCTGCTTGTTGTTGTCCTTCAACATTATTGACAGATTCTTCTGCCCTTTGGTTTTGAGTTTGTCGTCTTGGCGGCATTATTTGATTAAATAAACATAAATTTAACTTACATTCTAAACCTTATCATATAAATTTAATATTTTAAACTTGTTTCATCACTCAAACATAGATTCATATTCATTTAGCGAATATTTTATATAGCATAACACATACTGCTTTAAACATCAGCTATCCCTTTGTGACCACAAAAGTCGAGATTTACAGTCTTGATCATTACAAAAGTTTAGAACATAAACTTACACAGACATACTTATCCTATATATTACATTAAACACACCTACACCACAGAACCTATACTACCTATTCGCTATGCCTTTTCCCTTGGACAACCTTTCGCCTGATGACTTTTTATCCCATAGATAAAACATGCTCCTGGTTTATAGTCGGGACAATATAGAGTAGTATGTCCTTCATAACCGTAAAGATAACATATTCTTTTCCCTTTTTTCTTATCGAATTTTCCTAAGTCATGGCCTTCTATATTTCTTTTCCCCTTCTTGCTCGGAGCTGCACACGATGTGTTGCTTGTGGCTCCTATCTGATCAATTTAGATTTTAAGCTTATCTTTTTCTTCCATTGTTTCTATTAACGCATGCCGCAATTGACTATTAAGCAGCTTTTCTATCTCCCACAACCTTTCCAGAGAAGAAACCTTGTTCCTCAGATTCTACACTTTCATTGATGCTAGATTAGCTTCAACTTTAGTGTCCGAATCACTATCTGTCAGCTCCACTATTTCCGGATCTGGTACTACATTTTCAACAATAACCACCTCGTTTGAGTTGTTTTCATCGTGAGCTTCTATTTCAGCTATTGGCTTCGATATTAGCTCGGGTGTATAGATTTGATCCTTCTTCATGCTATAAGCATATAACAAGCCTTTTCCACCTGACATCTACACACAAAAATTATCCTGAATGCATATAGTTTATACACACAACAACCAATAGTTTTATATAAGTTATATTTTATTTGTTTGACGATGAATTTATCCGATTCATCTCCTTTTAAACTCTATATGAGTTATATTTTTTTCAACGTTTCCCTCTATTCTAAGGTTATAGCCTAAGGTCTATCCCACCTAAGGTTTCTAACCCTAAGCTCTGATACCAACCTGTAAAGCCCCCAAATCTGGGTACTTAAAACCAGAACTCAGTGCTTCACGATACCATTTCTATGAACAGAATAATACTAAAAATAATAACAATAATATAAAGATCAACTTAATTTACATGATTATCAAAGTCTAGCTCCCAAGTACATAACCTTTAATACATTCCTTACATAACATGATAGATAATATATATTACTGTCTTAATAATATCAAACTATTACATAGAATACCACAAATCTTATTTGGTTAGCTTTCCTTTTCCTTTGTTTCTGCATAAGCCTTCTGGTTCTTCACACTTAGCTGAAAACATTTAAATTAAGCAAGGATGAGCATTTGAGTGCCCAGCAAGTAATAGCAATTATATATATATATATATATATATATATATATATATATATATATATATATAGTTGAAAAAATTTAAATATTTTTTTTATACTACCCTTCTACAACAAATTAATAGTTGCGAAGTAATCTAAACCGATAATAATAACATAACAACCCTCTTTTTAAATTTTGAAACTACGTAATGACTATAATTAGGGTTAAGGTGACATACTATGAACATTATTTTCAATTTTCGAATAGGTTAAACAGAACTTCATCTGTAAACTGTCATAACTTACGGGCACGGGGGTGATCAGCCCGTTGTACCCTGTATCGATCAATACTACATGCAAGAACGAGGGTATCGTTCACTCTGTCCACCTTGGGTGCATAAAAAGTTCTCCCGTGCACGGGATGTTCATACTTGTCGAGGTTACAAACCAAAGATTTTATCTTGTTCAACAATAATCTATAATTCAACATATATATATATATATATATATATATATATATATATATATATATATATATATATATATATATATATATATATACGGGTAATTAACAAAGGTGCATCAACATATGATTAAATACAATGATTATCCAAGTGGGGACACTTGTATAACCATTTATAGAAATTAACGAACAGAATATATCTGAATTACCATATACTAACATATTGATAATCAATGAGCGTATATAATATAGGGTTAATAATCTGTACAATAATAATATAATTTAGAATCATTCTTACTCATGTCCATTGCATAAAGAAAATGCAAAGGTAAGATACTTGCCTGATACGCTGCTTACAGTTCGCAACTTAGTTTTATCTTTTGTATAATAACCTATCAGTAATAAGATCATTTTACTGATTAGAACAACATACTATAACACCTAGCACTGCTTATTGCAGTCAGCACATTATTGGGTAAAATCTAATTACGCACAACATGCAAGTATACGTGATCAACAAGTAATATAATAATGAGTAGAGTATCGTTCCCACGAGGACAAATCAGCAAGAAATTTAACTTCACAACTTCCAATTTTCTATTAATCCTAATTCTATTAAACTATTCAATTCAATGGTTTAAAATTATATAATCTAAATTAATAAATAAATAAACTATCACCAAACAATCACAAATATCAAAATCTAAAATTTCAAACAATTGATGGAGAATTAGACTTATGATTTCACCCTAAGCTTCACTCTAATTTTCAACTCTTTATTCCAATTCAACTCAAAATCCCAGTTTATTAATCAAGAACACGAACGTAGTACTAACCACCTCTCGATGCATTAATACCATATTAACGTCAATTCATAATTAAGATAGAAATCATAAACACCTTAATCAACTAACCCACTATATCTCTATGTGAATTACACTTGAAAAAGGGTTAAGAATAAGTTCTATATCCGATTACATGTGATGTCAAGCATATCTCTACCTTAACATTCATCAAGATTAAGCTATTCACAAAATTCATGAACACATGCTATATTAACTAGGTCTAGAATTGAATATCCTCTCTCGATTCCATCCAATTCCACAAAGAATTGTTGATCAGGAAATTCATAGATTCAAGCTCAAATCAATATAGATAAACTGGAGATAGATTATGAAAATGGAAATCAAAGTTTACAAAATCATTGTTTCACTTAAAGATTCATCATAAGCCTAAAAAGTGAATTAGTTCATACTAAACAAAATAAACACTGAATAATTCATAGAAAACATTCTTCTGATTATAAATAATAGCCTAAGATGAAGAATATTGAAAAACACCCTTCACGAAGCCTAGAATTGCAATCGTCTTGAAAATCTCCTCGAAATACTCCTCCACGCTTGGTCGCAAAAACTCAGATTAGATTTTCGTAATAATCCCTGTTGTAATATTGAAGTTGTTGTTTATAGAGTAATAGATGTCGAGCATACAAGCTCCAGCCGAAAATCCCTTCAATTAGACTTCCATTGTCGTGCAATTACTAAAAACCATGCCTCAGAAGAAGTTTAATCAAAGCAGGACAACTTCAGAGTTGACAACCCCCCGCCCTGGCGCGCTTCCTTTCTATATGGCTCGAATGAAGACCCCCCGCCCTGGCGGAGGTGTGTAGTATAAAATGGCCTGCCCCGGCGAGCTTGTCTTCTGCTAAATAACTTGACAGATTTTCAATTGTACTCCAAATTCGCTCTAATTGACCTCAAATCATCCCAATTAATTCCACATATCCGTAAAATGCCTCAACAACCATCCTACACACGAAATAACATAAAACAAGTAACAAGGAACATGATCACAAGAATTTAGCAACAAATAAAAATGAAATGGATATTGAATCGCGTATATAAAATCCACTCATCACACATTACCTAATCACATTGTCACATATATTTAACAACCATTGAATCACAAATAAACACTTATTCAGTCAACCTATCTACGTCCAGATCAATTTTTGAAATATGTCGGTGTACCGACAGCTTTATCGGATAATAATCGAGTCTAAAACTCTATCATGTAGCTCAATAACTGTAATTATCAGTTATATTATTTTAAAATGACTTATAATAATTTTTAAACATTTATTATAATTTATCATGAATTTTCAAACATCGGAATCATTATTAAATGATTTAAATATTAAACAATTCTATTATCAATAATATTTAATTACTATTAAATTATTAATGAAACTATTGCCAAAATATTAAAGTTATTTATAATAACTCAGAATACTTTTTAAAGTATTAATATTATCCTTAAATGATTTTTAAAATAATTAAAATCATTTTTAAATAATTATCATTAATATTTAAATATTAATGTACTATTTATCAAAATATTAAAAGTCATTAATTATAACTTAAAATATTTTTTATTTATTTATATCCTTTTTAAATGATTTTTAAATTAATAAAATCATTTTTAAACTATTTATTTAATATAATTATTAAATAAATTTAATATCATTTAATATTAAATTAATATCATTAATATTAAATTATTAATGAAATTATTCTTTAAATATTAAAAGTTATATTTTATAACTTTAAATATTTTTAAACACTTTATTTTTATTTAAAATGATTTTTCTAATATTAAAATCATTTTTAAACTAAATTATTTAATATAATTATTAAATAATTTTAATATCATTAATAATAATTAATTAAGGAAATTTACCTTTAAATATTGAAAGTTATATTTTATAACTTAAAATATTTTTAAATACCTTATTATTATTTAAAATGATTTTTAATATAACAAAATAATTTTTAATTAATTTATTTAATTTATTTATTAAACAACTTAAATATCATTAATATTAATTTATTAATGAATTTCATCACAAAATATTAAAAGTCATTAAAAATAACTTAAAATATTTTCTTATATCATAATATAATTTTTAATAATTTTTTAAGTATTAAAATTATTTTTAAGCAATTTATTTAATATAATAATTAAATAAATTAAATACCTCTCATATTTCAAAAATATTAAATATTTATGAAATATAATTAAAATAATTTAAAACAAATTTTTAGACCTTAAAATAATTTTTAATAATTTATTTTGTATTTTTAATAATTAAAAACTAATTTTCTATAATTATTTAATAAAAATATAATTTTTTATAAATAAACTGTCACTAAAGACCACCTATAGCGACAGAACCGTCGCTATAGGTGTTCTTCATGTTCATCTTCAAAACCCAGAACACCATATTCAGCTATCATGGTTACTACTTTGACCAACTTTTAATCTTAATCCATGATGATTCAAGGCCTGCTTGTGGTCAGATCTTAAAGTGCTAGTGCAGGACTACAATGTTCAACAACAAACATATTCATAACATGCATAACAAAGTAGATCTAAGGGCCTAAAGTAGTTCTTCATTTCTGGGTTGCCCAGAAATGAAGAACAGTTCAAGCATGCATGTTTGGGCTTCCACAACTTGAAATTCGTATATTGTTTTTATGATCTATAAGCTGCAGTGTGTAGTAAGTATGTAAATAAAGAGATATAACACAAAACATAAACAAAACATCTACAGAATAAACTTCAAATCTCCGGTCAACCATTGTCAGAAATCATGTTCTTGATTTTCTAGAAATTCCAGAAAACCAAATCCGTGATCATCTAAGCTGGTTTGACCATCCATAGTGTTCAATCTGTTGATGATTTCAAGGATCTAAATGTCTTAACCTGAAGTCCATATACCATACCACAACATCATTACGACAATATAAACCAAACAACTAACAACAGAATGATCTGGCCCCATGAACTTGCTGTCAGAGCTTTCTGGGCAAGTTCATGGCTGCCCAGATTTCAACCAGTCAATGCCGGTCAACGTGGTTTGACCACGAATATCTTGTAATCTAAAACTGATCTAGGCCTAATTCTTGATCCAGATCAAAGACCACATATCATACTACAATATCCAACACTTAAAACACTAAAGCACATAACAGGTAAGGATTAAAGAGGTCTGACATTTGACTGTCAGACACAAAAACAACAAGTTCTAGATTTTTTTTAAAACTTCAAATTCGAGCCTCTAGATGTTATGGATCTAACATCTAGCAACCTGGATCGTCATTATATACTATAACCAACATATTTTAACACTCAATTATTACATTTAACCTGTAGATCAAGATCAGATTTTCTAGGGTTAATTCTTATACCTCACTTTGATCTTTTGATTTTGAGCTTCTGATTTTGTTATGGTGTTAGTGTGGCTTGATTATGTGACTGATAAACTATATAATTTCGTGGGTTTTAGTGAGAGAGAGGATTGGTTGGGTGTTTGAGCAAAATGGCCTAACAAATGACATTTCCTCTCTCTCAATCCTTTTATAATACATATGTGCAATGTATATGGCTGATGATTTGGCTGATATTTGTTAATTTAAGTCACATGGGGTTAGTAAGATTAGGTCATCCACTTCTCTTATTGTCAAAACCTAGTTGCTAGCCTCAATAATGCATAGAAGGGTATAATGGTCATTTGGCTTGGAATATTAATGGCATTCTTGTAATTCTTGCAAACTCTTAGGGTTTAACCCTAAGGGTTTAATCCTAAGGTTTAGCACAAAAATAAATTTCTAGTGTTTTCAATTAGGGTTTAAAAATAATATTTGTGTTTCTAAAATTAGAAAATTAGGGTTTATTAATTAGATTAGGTTTCTAATTAATTTATACAAGAACATTAGGGTTTAATATCTCTAATTATAATTAACTTTGCTAATTTAGCAATTAGGATTTATAATTAGTAATTAAATTTTATAATTACTAATTAGGGTTACCTAATATAGAAATTAGGGTTTCTTAATAATTATATATCAAAATGTTAATTAGGGTTTTAAAATACTAATTAGATTTTTCATAATTAGCAATAAAAACTACTATACCTGATATTAATCACATTAACACAATTTCTAACTAACTCCAATTTAGGTTTCAAATTAGGGTTTCTCATTTCAAAAATTAGGGCTTTATAATTAGGATTTTTCTAAATATTAATTAGAGTTTCTAGATTTTAATTAGGATTTACCTAATTAATTATATAATACGCAACATAATCATATAACACAGTTATATAACAATCTTGAATTTTTTATTTGAATTACAAAATATGGTTAAACAAATTAATGCTAGGGTTTTGACATTATTCACCATAATTGACCAACCATCAGCAATACGCACTTACAGTATATATTTATAGTACTGAAAAATCAAAATATAATTAATATTATATTATTATTCTCATTCTTTGATAAAAATCCAAAATTAAGGTTTGGATTCCATATCTGATATATTCTTCTATATTTAACCTTAATAATCAAGGTTAAATTATTAATTTAATAATCTGTACTAAAATCCATATAATAAAATATTTATTATAATTATTCTAAAAATCACTCAATATATTATTTAAATATTATATACTTATATTTTCATGTAAAATAAATAATAAAAACATTTCTCCTATAAAATTAATAATTACCAGGATATAATTTATAATAATCAATAATTCTGAAAAAAAATTATTTTTAATTATTCATGTAATAAATATATTTTTATTTATCATATAAATACATATACACAATATCTTGTACAAATCCTCATCCTTAATATCAAAAAAAAAAATTATACGCAAAATTTCTGATTTAATTATATAGAAAATATCAGGTTGTTACATTATCGCTGAGACTCAGCTTAATAAATAGTATCACAACCACGAATTATCCGTGCAGTACAGGCCAAGGATATTTGTGTTTTTACCAATGGTCATGATCATACCAGTAATTGTCCATCAATACACTACGGGCCAATAAGGACTTTTATCACATCATTTATAACATTACATGTCATGATTATACCGAATGATCCCTGGTCATAATCATACAAATCAATAGTTCATCTATGAACGTAAGCCAAAGATGACTTTCATCACAATATAGTATGAGGATGATGACAATGATATAAGAATTCAATTAAAAAAAAAGATAAATTTTGTAAAGATTTATAACTTAATTTATCCAGAATTCAATAATGTCCAAATTGTCAATATGATACTGCTTTGTGGAGTAAAATTTAAGAATAATATTGTATCAAAAGTGATTTGAACAACAAAGAAATCAATTTTTTATCATAAATAGTTCCCAGGTGAATAGTACCCGATTGAATAGTATCTCGTGAATAGTACTTCGTGAATAGTACTCGTGAATAGTACTTTATGGATAGTACTCGCAAATAGTACTTTGTGAATAGTACTTCGTAAATAGTATTCTAGCATGAAAAGATCAATAATTATCAAGAATACTCAGAATAATATTTTCATGAAAAGATACTGGATGAAGCATAAATATCAATGATATTCTACTAATTTTACGGAGTATAGAAGCAATACTTTAATAGAATGAGCGTAGAATTAGGAATACAAAACGAAATAATATTACTCACATACTACAGAGTATGAAAAAAAAATATTATTTCTTACGAATACTGAATAAAAATAATATCCCTTACCTTAGAAGAAGACTGGATACTAAAATAGTGAAGTAGCAGAATACTCTTTTTCTTTCTTTCTATTGCTTCCCTCTATATAGCTTCTCTCTCTATAATTGCTCTTGTGAGTCTTAGTGAATTGGTGAGAATGAAAGAAGAATGAGCTTCTATTTATAGGAAAATATAGTTTCGATAATTGTACGTTGTGGGGCTCGAATTATTACAGTATAGTACCTTCATCTTTTCCTCTATTTTTAATTTAGTCCTACAAGTATTATCAAACTTTCACCATCTCCCCTAATAGTACATGCGTGTGAATCAATAGTACATGCATGTGAATCAATAGTTCCATTTATGTGAACAAATAGTTATATGCATGTGAACTAATAGCAATTAATTGCTCATTTATCCAATTAATTACCCGATTGGTCAATATAACCTCCATAAATCAATTATTATCAAAATAAATGTCGATTTCCACTAACACTAATAATTCCAACATAATGGAAATATCAATTTTATCTTTAATTAACACGAACTTATTCATCATTAATATTATAACTCACAATATTTAACAACCAGATCATTCACAGGAAAGAGGGGGATTTTCGATAAGGATTTCTCCATATTAGTACGGAATTAGGTGACCAAACCTCTCCTCGACAGAACTTTCTAGACATCGTTAATATTGCAAATAATAATATGAATAACTTTGTCGTCTCAATTATTTTTTTAATAATATAAAATATTATGCAGATGATATTGTGACAATAATTGAATCAATAATATGAGAGATATTATGCAGCAATTACTGTATCAATAATTGAGTATAATTGAGTGACTTCTCACGTAAGCATCAATAATCAATACCATGTGCTACTATGCAACCACGCGTATTACTGTATTTTTACTACTGGGTAGTTCAACAGTTTAATGGTAAAACTTTTGCAGTTATTTTTATAAAAAGATATTTCTGTCGTTTTCTAACTCCGACAATACTTCTGTTGTGGGGTCCACCAATGATTGTGCTATCGTACGAATATTCCTTGCTAAAAAGAATATTCCCTGTAAGACTCCGAATTTTATGAAATAAAAGTATTCAATTTTCCTTATAATTACTATTCAGTAAATGGTTAAATTGATAAATGTTAAAGTTAAGGGTGATATATGAATTTTTTTTTCAAAATACACAAGTGGTTATAAAATATTCATTGTTGTCGGGAAATATTCGTTTGGTCGTGTAATATTCTTTCTGTCGGGGAATATTCGTACGACGGCGCAACCATTTGTGGGCTCCATAACAGAATAACTGTCAGGTGAAGAAAACGACAAATTTGAGTTTTTATAAATAACGGCGTAGTTGTTACCATTAACACTGTTGGAATATCCGGTGGTTAAAATACAGTAATACGCGTTATTGAACAGTAGCACACGGTATTGCATAGTATTTTTGAAATTATTGATTCTTACGTAAGAAGGCACTACTCAATAATTGTTACAGTAATTACTGTTTAATATTTTATTTTATTGATTCAATAATTGTTACGTTAAAATTTTATATTATTGTTGTTCAATAATTGTCACTGCACAGTATTTTCCATTATCAGATCAATAATTCATATTATTTGAATAATATTATTAGATAACATTATTGCCAATGTCTAGAAAGTTCTGTCTAAGGAGAGGTTTGGTCACCTAATTGCGCGCCAGTAAGGAGAAATTCTTATCGAAAAGCTCCCTCTTTCCTGGGAACGGCCTGGTTGTCATAAATGTGATTCTGTAATATTATTTGTGAATAATTAATTATTGATTCATATGATAAGGAAATATTTATTTTATGTGGATATAAATGAGGGATATATTTTTGTGGTTAAAAATGAAGGAGTTAATGTTGAGGTGTTTTATCAGTATTTTTGTCGAAATGGAGGTATTAAAAAATTAAATTAGGGTTTTTGAGTTATTTTACGGGGGTTATAATTTTTAATTCGACCGTTGGATTGTGGTAATTTTTGAATATGTTCTACATATATAAGTTGAGTATGTGTCCACAAATTTTGAACCGTTAAAAATGAACGAATGATTTGTTACGAATTTTACGAGATGACTGGTTTAAAAATTATTGAATTTTTGGAGTTTATCATTTTGGTGGAAAATTTTAGAATTGGTGGGCCCCACTCTTGGTTGGTGAAGAAATATGCTGAGATTTTTATTCAAATGTGGTGGGTGGGAATAGTAGCAGGTAAAGCCATCAGGTTGCAGGTTAAATCTGCTTCGGCGTGCTAACATTTTTCTATAAATAGAGGGCTAAGTTAGAATTGAAAATCACACTAGAATTCATAAGTTTTCTCTCTTTCTCTCTCTATATTATGAAGCATATTTTGTGAGTATTTAGATACTTTGAGAGTTGCTATTCAGTGCAAGTTTCCTTCGATTTTGCATTCCAGTCAGAAATACTGCACTTTTGAGGTAAGAGATAGTAAGAGATTTTTAGGGTTATTATATTTTTCAGTTCGTAATTCTTCTGACCTTCAGAAAATTTTGAAAAAATTTAAAATGATATTTTGATGAGTTTTATGGATTGTGTCCAAAAATGGTAATTTTTGGATGTATAGATTAAGAGTTATGAATTTTATGAGAAAAAACTATTTTAAAAGTAACCACTTATAATTCCTTGTGGTTAACTCCAAACTTAGTGATATTTTTATTGGGAGTACATGTATATGATAGGAGTATACTCTGTGAATTTCAAAATTTTTGGACAAAGTACAATTTTTGATAAATGTCTAAATATTCGGCTGTTTTGGCCATATGAAAAATAGTAAATGACTTTTAAAAATTCTGAGAAAAATATATGTTCACTATGGGACTATATTATGCTAAATTTCAGAAAAGAAATATTTTTGGAACTGATTTGGTATTTTTCATGAAAATAGTCTAGTTATGAGTAAATGAATTAAATATGTTATGTGAAGTAAGAAAATTGAAAAATAGGATATTATGACTTAAGAATCCTATATGAGGTATATGCAGATTTTTGATGAGGGTTTTGGTTATTGGTGATGAAATCTTATGAGTTTGGCATTTTGGGATGATTAAATGCATTAATTAGTAAAGTGTAAACAATTAAAATAAATTATTTATAAGCTTAAAAAATATTATTCTTTCAATATCATTATACCAAAATATTGGTATGAATTTTATTGTAGAATTTCTACCTTTTTGTGTCGGGGTTATTATTCATGAGTTACTATTCACGAGTTACAATTCACGAGTTACTATTCATGAGTTACTATTCATGAGTTACTATTCACGATAAAATTAGTTTCTTTTTCTAACCAAATTATAGTTGATTTATGAATATTACTCTTGAGATTAAATCTATATGTTGATCATATTATTTTTATTATCATATATAACATTTTTATAACCCTGATGTTGAATTTCTCTTTCACATGAGTATAAAGATGGATAAATTATTAGTATGATCGTGACTAAGGAATATCTTTGGCATGTAGTGTAAAGATGAATTGTTAACTGGTATGATCATGACCATTGAATTTATAATTGAATATCTTTAACTTAAGTGTAAAGATGAATTGATTAACATGGTTATAATTATTGTTTATATAAATTCTGAAATGATTATATATTTCTTTGATATATGAATATATTTGGCCTGTAGTGCAAATATGAACTGTTGAAGAATATCTTTGGCCTGTAGAGCAAAGATGAATTGTTGATGAATATCTTTCGCCCGTAGTGCAAAGATGACCTGTTGGTGAATATCTTTGGCCAGTAGTGCAAAGATGAAATGTTGACGAATATCGTTGGCCTATAGTGCAAAGATGAATTTATTAATATGATTATGAATAGGAACTGTGATTTGATATAACCATGATCTTTGATGTTTCAGGTAAAGACATGTTAGGAAAATTAACTTCGTCCTAGGTGCGAAGAAAAATTTAGAATCACAATTATGATTATGAGTTATTCATATGATTGTGGAAAGGAACTGTTGAGTGATGTTACAGGGATAAAACATTGTTGGTGGATTTTTAACATGGGGAAGATAATAGACTTTTTGGTCTATTTGACTCTTCTAATGGATTGCTCGCTCCGCTGCAACTATGGTTAAAAATTTTTATCATCTACCATATGTTCTAAATCTCTGATTTATTACTGATGAAGACTATTGATAATTTATTTATCTTTAGTCATGATATTCTTTACTGGGCTAGTTGTGCTCACCCTTTTGTTTCACAATTCCTTTCAGGTAATAAGAGTGTAGCTGGGTCGAGCGGGGGTAACAAGGGAATAGAACGGTGGTCATCATTTAGTAGTTATATTTGGTGAAGAAAATAGGGTGAGGCGAACCTAACGTTGGAAGGGTGTTTCGTCACTATCATACAAGATGTCTAATGACATACAACCTCGTGTCATCATAAGACAGGGTTGTGCTCATCCACTTGCTGAGTATATATACGAGCACTACCTATATAATCTTGGTGTTTGTTTGAAGTATAATTCTCAATTAGAGACAGTAGAGATAATGATATGTCAAGAGAAGACTCACCATTAGGAAGAATATGATAGTAATCTTCTCTTTTTTCTTTGGGGTCTATTGGGTCAACCAAGAATAATTCTGTGGCCATATGATATCTATCATAACCTAGACGCATGACCTCCCATGTACGAAGGTTCCCTTGAGCTCTTCCCAAATATTCTAATTTCTAAAACAGTTTTTGACTATACCTTTATGTAAGGTGTCATTGTGAGGTGATGTCCGCGGTTGGAACATGAGTCATATTTGGTATATATTTGTATCCAAACTCACAGCATATGTGTTGTTGTATTTTGCACGACAATTGTTGTAATAAAGTTGTAGTTGTTTTCTGTACCATGTATTTGGCGACTCAGAATAGGTTGGATGGAATGTACCTATTTTGGGGTCGTTACATTTGGTATCAGAGCTTAGGGATATGATCTCTGGCGGAGATCGGGAAATACAACTAGGAGGGGAGAGATGAGTAAATTCTTCGCTAGTGTGTCCTACCTAAGCTTATTTGTTGGTCAGTCATAATATCGGGATATTATGTGATATGTTAATTTGTTTAATTAACCCTTGTTTTATGGCAGTATTTGAGAATGGCAGCTAAGAATGCTAACAATGGAGTGAATGAGATTGTGGGGATACCTCTAATCACTAACCATGATAATGTGATGTCAGACGAAGAAGGAATTAGAGATATCCATGTGGTGAGTGAAGAATTGATAGTTGCACCCGAGATAGTCGCAGAGGTAACAGCTGAGACTGAGGAAGAAGAGGAAGAAGAAGTACCTGAGGAGAGTTTATTAGAGGTATTATATGATCAAAATGTAGAATTTTAAAATTGTATTCTTGAGTTAGAAGAGCAGGCAGAAGAACGACAGGCGGTCGTGGAACAAAAGGATGCAACAATTCAAGCTTGTGTTACTCGATATGTGATGCTTGAACAGAAGCATTCTTTGGCAGAGTATAAGATGATAAAAATGGAATCTGAGCTGAAAGAAGAAAAAACTGAACGAGTGAGAATAAGTGATGCATGGGCAAAAGCCGCACGACACGTGGATATTGTGGAAATAGATGTTCGATCTAAGAAGGCTAAAATAGATGATATGAATTTTTATTTTTGGAAAGCAATTGGGAGAACCCAACATCGAGTTTTGAATTACCCTGTACATAGCGGTCAACCTGAATCTGATATGGATCGAAGATTGATGATTCAGATCATGAATGAGGAGTACGAAGAGGCAGTTAAGGGAGGAATGTGTCCTATAGAAAAGTATATTCCAACGGTAATGATGATGCCAAATGCTGCTCCAGACAAGTCAAAGCCGAGTAGTTCGAGGGATGGCGGTTGTCATGACTTTCCAACAAATGAGGAACCCAAATGAAGTTATCATGGGAGATGAGAAATGGAGAAATCATGATGATCTGAGAGATAGAATCTGAAATGGAAGCAAGGTATTCTCAACTCTTCGAAATACCAGGTACGTAAATTTCGGGGACAAAATTTCATAAGGAGGGGAGATTGTAAGATCCCGAATTTTATGAAATAAAAGTATTCAATTTTTCTTATAATTACTATTCAGTAAATGGTTAAATTGATAAATGTTAAAGTTAAGGGTGATATATGAATTTTTTTTCAAAATACACAAGTGGTTATAAAATATTCATTGTTGTCGGGGAATATTCGTTTGGTCATGGAATATTCTTTCTGTCGGAGAATATTCGTACGACGGCGCATCCATTTGTGGGCCCCATAACAGAATAACTGTCGGCTGAAGAAAACGATAAATTTGAGTTTTTACAAATAACGGCGCAGTTGTTACCGTTAACACTGTTGGAATACCCGGTGGTTAAAATACAGTAATACGCATTATTGCACAGTAGCACACGGTATTGCATAGTATTTTTAAAATTATTGATTCTTACGTAAGAAGGCACTACTCAATAATTGTTACAATAATTACTGTTTAATATTTTATTTTATTGATTCAATAATTGTTACGTTGAAATTTTATATTATTGTTGTTCAATAATTGTCACTGCACAGTATTTTCCATTATCAGATCAATAATTCATATTATTTGAATAATATTATTAGATAACATTATTGGCAATGTCTAGAAAGTTCTGTCTAAGGAGAGGTTTGGTCACCTAATTGTGCGCCAGTAAGGAGAAATTCTTATCGGAAAGGCCCCTCTTTCCTGGGAACGGCCTGGTTGTCATAAATGTGATTCTGTAATATTATTTGTGAATAATTAATTATTGATTCATATGATAAGAAAATATTTATTTTATGTGGATATAAATGAGGGATATATTTTTGTGGTTAAAAATGAAGGAGTTAATGTTGAGGTGTTTTATCAGTATTTTTGTCGAAATGGAGGTATTAAAAAATCAAATTAGGGTTTTTGAGTTATTTTACGGGGGTTATAATTTTTAATCCGACCGTTGGATTGTGGTAATTTT
Source organism: Panax notoginseng (assembly GCA_016801055.1). NCBI lineage: Eukaryota > Viridiplantae > Streptophyta > Magnoliopsida > Apiales > Araliaceae > Panax > Panax notoginseng. Next base: position 59,459,833 of record CM029023.1, on the reverse strand, counting down.
TGAATATGTTATACATATATAAGTTGAGTATGTGTCCACAAATTTTGAACCGTTAAAAATGAACGAATGATTTGTTACGAATTTTACGAGATGACTGGTTTAAAAATTGTTGAATTTTTGGAGTTTATCATTTTGGTGGAAAATTTTAGAATTGGTTGGCCCCACTCTTGGTTGGTGAAGAAATATGCTGAGATTTTTATTCAAATGTGGTGGGTGGGAATAGTAGCAGCTAAAGCCATCAGGTTGCAGGTTAAGTCTGCTTCGGCGTGCTAACATTTTTCTATAAATAGAGGGCTAAGTTAGAATTGAAAATCACACTAGAATTCATAAGTTTTCTCTCTTTCTCTCTCTATATTATGAAGCATATTTTGTGAGTATTTAGATACTTTGAGAGTTGCTATTCAGTGCAAGTTTCCTTCGATTTTGCATTCCAGTCAGAAATACTGCACTTTTGAGGTAAGGGATAGTAAGAGATTTTAAGGGTTATTATATTTTTCAGTTAGTAATTCTTCTGACCTTCAGAAAATTTTGAAAAAATTTAAAATGATATTTTGATGAGTTTTATTGATTGTGTCCAAAAATGGTGATTTTTGGATGTATAGATTAAGAGTTATGAATTTTATGAGAAAAAACTATTTTAAAAGTAACCACTTATAATTCCTTGTGGTTAACTCCAAACTTAGTGATATTTTTATTGGGAGTACATGTATATGATAGGAGTATACTCTGTGAATTTCATAATTTTTGGACAAAAGTACAATTTTTGATAAATGTCTAAATATTCGGCTGTTTTGGCCATATGAAAAATAGTAAATGACTTTTAAAAATTCTGAGAAAAATATATGTTCACTATGGAACTATATTATGCTAAATCCCAGAAAAGAAATATTTTTGGAACTGATTTGGTATTTTTCATGAAAATAGTCTAGTTATGAGTAAATGAATTAAATATGTTATGTGAAGTAAGAAAATTGAAAAATAGGATATTATGACTTAAGAATCCTATATGAGGTATATGCAGATTTTTGATGAGGGTTTTGGTTATTGGTGATGAAATCTTATGAGTTTAGCATTTTGGGATGATTAAATGCATTAATTAGTAAAGTGTAAACAATTAAAATAAATTGTTTATAAGCTTAAGAAATATTATTCTTTCAATATCATTATACCGAAATATTGGTATGAATTTTATTATAGAATTTCTACCTTTTTGTGTCGGGGTTACTATTCATGAGTTACTATTCACGAGTTACAATTCACGAGTTACTATTCATGAGTTACTATTCACGAGTTACTATTCACAATAAAATTAGTTTCTTTTTCTAACCAAATTATAGTTGATTTATGAATATTACTCTTGAGATTAAATCTATATGTTGATCATATTATTTTTATTATCATATATAACATTTTTATAACCCTGATGTTGAATTTCTCTTTCACATGAGTATAAAGATGGATAAATTATTAGTATGATCGTGACTAAGGAATATCTTTGGCATGTAGTGCAAAGATGAATTGTTAACTGGTATGATCATGACCATTGAATTTATAATTGAATATCTTTAGCTTAAGTGTAAAGATGAATTGATTAACATGATTATAATTATTGTTTATATAAATTCTGAAATGATTATATATTTCTTTGATATATGAATATATTTGGCCTGTAGTACAAATATGAACTGTTGAAGAATATCTTTGGCCTGTAGGGCAAAGATGAATTGTTGATGAATATCTTTGGCCCGTAGTGCAAAGATGACCTGTTGGTGAATATCTTTGGCCAGTAGTGCAAAGATAAACTGTTGACGAATATCGTTGGCCTGTAGTGTAAAGATGAATTTATTAATATGATTATGAATAGGAACTGTGATTTCGTATAACCATGATCTTTGATGTTTCAGGTAAAGACATGTGAGGAAAATTATCTTCGTCTTGGGTGCGAAGAAAAATTTAGAATCACAATTATGATTATGAGTTATTCATATGATTGTGGAAAGGAACTGTTGAGTGATGTTACAGGGATAAAACATTGTTGGAGGATTTTTAACATGGGGAAAATAATAGACTTTTTGGTCTATTTGACTCTTCTAATGAATTGCTCGCTCCGCTGCAACTATGGTTGAAAATTTTTATCATCTACCATGTGTTCTAAATCTCTGATTTATTACTGATGAAGACTATTGATAATTTATTTATCTTTAGTCATAATATTCTTTACTGGGCTAGTTGTGCTCACCCTTTTGTTTCACAATTCCTTTCAGGTAATAAGAGTGTAGCTGGGTCGAGCGGGGGTAACAAGGGAATAGAACGGTGGTCATCATTTAGTAGTTATATTTGGTGAAGAAAATAGGGTGAGGCGAACCCAACGTTGGAAGGGTGTTTCGTCACTATCATACAAGATGTCTAATGACATACAACCTCGTGTCATCATAAGACAGGGTTGTGCTCATCCACTTGCTGAGTATATATACGAGCACTACCTATATAATCTTGGTGTTTGTTTGAAGTATAATTCTTAATTAGAGACAGTAGAGATAATGATATGTCAAGAGAAGACTCACCATTAGGAAGAATATGATTGTAATCTTCTCGTTTTTCTTTGGGGTCTATTGGGTCAACCAAGAATAATTCTGTGGCCATATGATATCTATCATAACCTAGACGCATGGCCTCCCATGTACGAAGGTTTTCTTGAGCTCTTCCCAAAGATTCTAATTTCTAAAACAGTTTTTGACTATACCTTTATGTAAGGTGTCATTGTGAGGTGATGTCCACGGTTGGAACATGAGTCACATTTGGTATATATTTGTATCCAAACTCACAGCATATGTGTTGTTGTATTTTGCACGATAATTGTTGTAATAAAGTTGTAGTTGTTTTCTGTACCATGTATTTAGCGACTCAGAATAGGTTGGATGGAATGGACCTATTTTGGGGTTGTCACATTCCCTGACCAATCAAATATTTTAAAACCAATTACTTACTTTGCAAAATTTGTAAATAGTACCTACAACTATAACATTATATCAAATCCACACCATAATATTCAAAAATATATTTCGAGAAAAATTAATCTTAATTCATAAAAGTTGGAGTCTTATATTGTCTTTTGGTATTCTCATTTTGGGTGAGTTTTATCTGAAAAAACAAGTTTGAAAAGGTCCGACATGTATATGTCGACGATTTGACTTTTAGAGTCGCCAGTTGGTAGATTTTGAAATGGTTGTACCAACTCAACCGAAAAAGTTTGCACAAAGACCCAATAATTGGACACTGTTTAACTGGTTTCAGAAATCGAGATTCGTTAGGGTTCGGGGGCTTGATTAAGTGTAGGAAAGGTGTTAGGCTCCCCCCGACTTCCGTGAAAATATGGTTACCCCAACTTTTCAATTAACTTTTATCTGTGTATGTGTGTGTAGCGCCTATATGCAATTATCTGAAAGTAGTGATATGCCTTGTTTGCACTTATATACAAAGGATTTGACTTTTGTATAAAATTTCAATTTAAAAAAATATAGCAGTGAAGTTTTGGAAAACAGGTTTTTCAAACCCTTATACTCAATAATAATTGAGACATTTGATACTTCCATTTTATTATGTTTTCGGCTTGATTACTTTTATTTTCGAGATGCGAGACATCTTCGAGAAAATAAGATACATAGCAGTGCCGAACCCTTTGTAGGCATGAGAGTCATCTAAGGATATCCAAAAATCGTAGATAATTTACAACCTAGCTGCAGCTAAGAAATGTCCATCGTGGGAGCCGAATCTAGATTTAGAGGCTGAATCTGTGACACATGATTCGTAGGCTCACATGAAAGAGTAACATGTTCAAAAGCTAGAAAAAGATCTAGATTTGAGTAAATCTAACTCATTCTAGCTTCAACGGTTCTAGTTTTGTCACTTTTGAACCTGTCAAAGTTAGAAATAGTCAGATTTAGGTAAATATAGCCCGCAGGCTGAAAGATTAAATATCTACATTATAAAAGCAGTTAAAGCATATATTTATATAAAAGTGATATATATATATATATATATATATATATATATATATATATATATATATATATATAAAAGCAGTAAAAGACCACGAAGTAAACTCCAGACCAGACATAAATGAATATATATATATATATATATATATATATATATATATATATATGTATGTATATATACGGTTTGGATCTTACGCTCACCCATTATCTAGCTCACCTTACTCAGCCTCTTTAGCGACGGACCGGGCGACGATTCGGTCCGTCGTTATATGTTCGGTCCGTTGCTATATGTTATTCGTCGGTAAAAGCTAAAACGACGCTTCTATATATTGCGACAGACCGAATCGTCACCCGGTCCGTCACTAAAGGGGGGTGAGCAAGGTGAGCTAGATAAGGGGTGAGCTTAAAATCCGGATCGTATATATATATATATATAAGTAATAAAAAGTCGCGGATAAACGATCCAGGCATACCCACTCGAAGAGACTCTCAACGTTAGTAGATATCTATATAATAAAACAGAACCTATTTTGAATCTTTCATTTGACAAAGCACAAGGACGGTTCAGATTTATTCTAACTTAATTCTTTCAACTTAATCTAAAGGCTCATATTTCTTTCCGCCCAAATCAAATTCACCCCTACACCCAACTCTCTCTCATGTTCACACACAAAATCTAAAAGTAGTATGCACACAAGCCAATCATGTTTGATGATAAAGCATATACTTTATAACAATCTTATTCATTTATTAATAAAAATTATTAATTTATTAAAGACTTTTAATTATCTACATGATGCTGTTTTATAATATGTGATAAGCCAATAGTTTTAAGTAATGCTTTTAGAATAATGATGATGATCATTCTAATGAGATCTAAATTATTAGATAGCTTAAAACTAAAATAGTTTCCAATCGTTGGATTTCTAAATTGGGGATTAGTGAATCTAGATAGATTGGTATATACGTTACTTGGTCATTAGATGAGGATGATTGATCTCGTGATCATGTGTGTGAAGACACTAAAATAAGTATGTCGGTACTTATTAGAGAATAAGTTCACTGAACGTGGCTCGCTAAGGAATACCTAATGGAGTTTTACTTTTCTGTCAATAGGAATTCCTGTAGTGATAGCAGTACAAGTGATCCTTGGACTTGAGATCATCATAGTATCTTGTGTATAATGAGTTATACTTTGACTTATTCCTTAAGACCCTTAGGGTATATCAAAGGGTATGCTTGGGTATTATAAGTTGTACATGGAGATAATGTATGATCAATAAAGAATCTACCACTTCTAGTAAAAAAAAAAAAGAGAAATGTCCTATCTGATTCGATAAATGACAACCTAGTATTCCTTGGCCAAGGCAGAATAAAATTGGAAAGGAGTTTCTAATTTGTATTATTTGGAGTTGTGCATTTCAGAGTCAAAATACATATAATTAAATAAAATAAGACTTGACAGTAGTTCCATATCTTATATTTATTTGGAATATTGTATGGTGGAAGGATTGAATTGTATAGTAACTATTTACTCAAAGGTTCTTTTATGATTAATGTTAAAATCTATATTATCTGAAAAGTCGTTAATCGCTAGGGAGGCTTATCCCTATTATAGAATAAATATTATTTATTTAAATAAATTAATATTTTAATTTATTTATTTAAATAAGATTAGAATTGTTCTAATTGATTTATTCACAACTGGTTTAATATGGAGAACCTAAAGGGTCACACCATAAAAGGAAGAATAATTATTTAAGAAGTTAATGACATAATCGTAATAATAAGTGAAGTAAATTTAATTTAATCTATGGTGATTGAATAAATTAAAAAGCTTAATATTTATTATTTAATATTTTGAAAATATTAAATATAAATTAATAAGAAGAGTCTTATTATTATTATTATTACTATTATTATTATTTAATTTCTAAAGGAGTTTGGAAATTAATTAATAAAAGTACTCTCATATATTCCTAATAAGATTAGGAGGTTAAATTAATTAAAAGAATTTAATTAATTATTCCTAATAAGATTGGGAGCCTAATTAATTAAAAGAGTTTAATTAACTAAAATAAAACCTAATTCCTTAATCGGTAAGGATGGTTTCCTACATCTATAAATAAGAGGAGTCTTATTATGGGTGAAGAGTGGTTGTTGAATTTTTGACAACAGACGTAATTCCAATTGTTGGAGAGTACACTCCTTCTCTATGAGAGATAGAAAAATTAGGGTTTTGTCAAACACCCATCTTCTTGAATCTTTATTCTTCTTTGGTGGATCACCTCTAGAGGCCAAACACTTGGGTGGCTAACGTTGATCAAAGGAAGGAACCAAACCCGGTGGATTCAAGTTGAACGCGAAAGAGATTGGAGGTGAACTTGTAACTGAGGAAGCTCGAATCTTCAAGGGTATGATTTTTGTTCTTTATATTTTCGTTTAATTAATAATTATGCATAAAGGATGATCCGGGTATATGGTTTATAAAATTTTTAAACTCTGATTTTTTCACGTTTCCGCTTATTTGTGCAATTTAATCACGTTCATGAATATTACAAACCTAACAGTGGCATCAGAGCCAAACCTTTATGCAAATTATTAATTGTTCAAATTTGATATGTATATTGATATGTGTTTAGAGCAATTTAATTGGACATAATTTTATTGTATAAAATTTATTTAAAAAAAATAAATAAATTTATCCATGATTCACGTTGCTGATTTATTAACCGTCGTTATTATATATATAAATATAATATATATGCATCAGATGCATATTATGTTAATAGTTAACATGAGTCCATGTGGATGTTTTTTTTATTTAAAAGGTTACTAATTGGTTCGCATGCTTCATGGCTTGGTTACCAGGATGTTTTTTTTTATTATATTATGTTAAGCTCCTGTTTTTGAAAAACGGTAAAATGATTCACGGCTTGGCTACATATATATTACGTGATATGATTACTTATATATCACACACACATATATATATATATATATATATATATATATATATATATATATATATATATATATATATATATATATATATAGAACAAGGATCAAGTGCATACCCCTTATCTTACTCACCCGTGCTTACCCCCCTTTAGGCGACGGTTTTGGTCATACAACCGTCGTCTATACTTTTAGCGACGGACAACATATAGTGTCGCTAAAAGTATAGACGACGGTTGTATGACCAAAACCGTCGCCTAAAGGGGGGTAAGCACGGGTGAGTAAGATAAGGGGTATGCACTTGATCCGGACCGTATATATATATATATATATATATATATATATATATATATATATATATATATATATATATATATTAAAAATAAAATGTTTATTTTATTTTTAAAATAAAAAGGTTTATTTTAAATTTAAAATTAAATTTCATGCTAACTAATTAGAGTTAGAATTAGAATCCATGATAACTAATTGGAGTTGAAATTGGATTCCATGTTTGCTTAAATAAAGGAGTTTATTTAGATATGAAATAAGATTTCATATTATTCAAACTAAAAGAGTTTATTTGTGAATAGGAAAGAGAATCCTAATTTCTTTAAATAAAAGAGTTTATTTAGATATGAAATAAGATTTTATATTATTCAAAATAAAGAAGTTTATTTGTGAATAGGAAAGAAAATCTGTGTTTCCTTAAATAAAAGAGCTTATTAAAATATGAAATAAGATTTCATATTACCCAAAATAAAGGAGTTTATTTTGACAAGGAATTAGATTCCATAATTAATTAAAATAAAAGAGTTTATTTTGATTAAAGATTTTGATTAAAATAAAATAGTTTATTTTATTCAAAATTGGATAAATTAAAATAAAAGAGGTTTATTTTGATTTAAATTTGGATTAAAATAAAGGAGTTTATTTTGATTCAAAATTAGATTTATACTAACTAAATTTGCCCATTAAATGATATCAATATATATTTTAAATGTATATTATTCATGAGATGAATGTTATTTATTGATGCATATGGTGATGTGTATGATAATAAATGGAATTGATTATGGACTATTGACCAATGTGATTGGATTTTATTTTAGTTGGATGCATGAATGTATGAGTTTTATTAAATGGGGTATGCGTACCTCGTCTTCTCTAATTTTTTCTTAATGTAAATTTGAACTCCCTCCTATGTATTTCCCCTTGACTGCTAATAAAAGTTTCTATTTATTTTAAATAGTTTTGTAATAGGAATAGTTAGAATTAATTTTAAAGAATTGGAGATCAAAGAGCAAGGAGCGCTTGAAGACCCGTTTGTAATGGAGCCCGAGTTTAAATGTAATAGTTATATTTAAAAATTACTTCTTGCACCCCTAGAGTTTGATCTTTTAGTTCACTTGGTGGCTCTAGTGAACCAAACTAGAATAAAAGTCTATAATCAATCCGGGTAGAATATAGTATTCTATATGTGCATGCTTATATTATATATATATATATATATATATATATATATATATATATATATATATATATATTATGCAAACATGCTTCGCATGTTAATTAATATGACGCGTATTTTATATATATATGTGCATGCGCGCTAAACAAGATGAGACAAATTAATAACAAACCCCTCAAATATTTTATATTAAGTCCTAAACGTTCAAAGATATTTGGAATATCGAACGTCGCCTTCTAGGATGATAAAAATAATAGAGTATCAATTAATTATTATAAGTTTGTTGTGTCACCACAAGGCTTATCTTAATTTTTTGATATGCTAATTTTATCACATTTGATGCTTATAAAGAAAATTGAACAATGTTGTTTTGTTGTGTCACCACAAGGACAATATTTTTCTTTTTTGAATATATGGAGTGCTATGTTGGACTTAACTTGGATAATTTTGATTCGGATGTGCCACCACTTGATCAAAATAATCTAAGCGAAAAAATACAAGGAGTTGCATAGTTGATGTAATTGACAAGAGTTGTCTACCTATTTATTTATATATAATTTGTTGTCATTTACAGAATTTTATAATGTCTAAATCACTATCACTGAGAAGTATATTAGATGCTATTTAACCGGATCAAATTAAACGAATTTGTTAAGGAAATTAAGAATAGTTCTCACGGCTGAAAAACTATCTTATGTCCTTAATACGCCTATTCCTGCAATGGTTGCAGACAATGCCTCTGAGGAAGATATTGCTACTTTTAGAAAGTGGCAAGATGATGCACAGTTGGCTCAATGCAACATGCTCGCATCCATGAGTAACATGCTTCAGCGTCAGCATGAAACTATAGATGCTCCTATTATATTCCTGAACATCAAGAGGTTGATGGTGAGGAAAGTAGGACTGATAGATATCAGATATCTAAGGAGTTCTTCCGATCTAGAATGACCGATGACACTACAGTACAGATAAAAGTTCTTAACATTATCAATTTGATTGATCAATTAGAACAACAGGTTTTGTTATAGATGGAGAGTTGAGCCAAGATTTGATCTTGCACTCATTCCCGGACTTCTTTCACAATTGTTGTGAATTTTTCATATGAACAAGCTAGATATCAGTTTCGCTAATTTGCTTAACATATTGAAAAATGTTGAGAGTCAATTTCCAACCATGAAAGACCAAGTCTTACTGGTAGGGCCAAAGGATCTTTTGAAAAGAAGAATGATTCAAAGATGGTAAATAGAAAGGCAAAAACAAAGGATAATAAGAATAAAACTGATACGGATAGCAAAGGAGTTTTCTTCCATTGCAATAAGCCACGACACTGGAAAAGAAATTGCGAGAAACATCTTACAGAGCTAACCAGAAGAAGCTTAGTAAAGTTTCGGTTAAAATACAGTTTTGTTCATGAATGAAATAAATTTTTTCTTTAAGTCAAGATTCTACTTAGGTATTGGATACCGATTTTGGTTATCATAAATATAGATTTATGAAGGGACCAAGCAGAAGTAGAAAGCTAAACAAATATAAGTAATACTATGTGTGGGACATAAAGCAAAGGTTACCACATTAGCCATAGAAACTTATAGTTTAGCAATGCCTACGGACAAATCTATTAAGTCAATAAGTTGTTATTGTATTCCAGTTCTTGTTAGAAACATTATTTCCATTTTATTGTTGGACAATAAAATCTTTGGTATTATAATTAAGAACAATTGTTGTTCTATTTATAATAATAATGTTTTGTATAGAACTGGAATATTACTTAATGAATTTTATGTACTTGACTTACATGAATTTTTTTTTTGCATATTCAACAAACTAGTATAAGAAAAGGAGATGATCATTCAAAGAGTTGAATGTATGTATTTGCTGAAATATAAGTGTGAATTATTTAAAAGGTTCAAAGAATTCAAAAATGAAACAAATTGGTAAAGTATTAGGATTCTTTGATCGGATCAAGGAATAAATACTTGTGCAATAAGTTTCTAGATCATCTCAAATGGTTTTCTCACAATGGACGCCTCTTGATACGCAGTAATTGATTGATGTATCTGAAAGGAAAAATCGTACCTTGTTGGACATGGTGCAGTCCATAATGATTTTATCGACATTCTAGTATCCTTCTGGGGCTATGCCCTAGAAATGGCTGCATATCTACGAAAAAGGTAACCTCAAAATCCGGCCCCAAGACTCCATAAAAGTTATGGACAGGGATGATTCATAATCTTAAGTATGTTAATGTAAAAAAGTTTCAAAAGGATAAGCTTAGGACAAAATTTGATAAGTACAGATTTGTGGGACATCCTAAAGTAAGTTTAAGGTATATGTTTTATAATCCTACTTAGCAAAAGGTGTTTGTTGCGAAACACGTTACCTTCTAAGATAAATGTGTTTATCATTGAAGGGGCTAGTGGGAGGATAATAGATCTTGAAGAGTTTAAGAACCACAAAACACTATAAGTCAAATAAGAGGAACCTGTAGATAGACCTATTGTACCACAATCGAATCGTAAATCTGGAATAGTACCGAAGATACCTAGGAGGTATGGATTCATCATGAATGATGATGATAAGGTACGTATCATAGAAGATGATGATCTAGTTACATACGATGAGGTGAGAGTTGTAGACACTCGGAGAAATGGATTGAAGCAATCTTCTCAAAAATGGAACATTCGTTTTGATAAAATAATCAAAAGAGTTTGATTTTATCAAAAATAATAATGAACCCAGTGTGTACAAAAGGGTTAGTAGGAGCGTCGTGACATTCCTAGTATTATATATTGATATACTACGGATAAGGAATGACATACCAATGCTACAATCAGTAAAGATAAAGTTGTTTAAACATTCCTCCATGAATGATTTGGAAAGAATATCGTAATTGGGTTAAAAATATATATAGATAGATTTAAGATGATGCTCGACTTAAAGAAACGTATATTCATTTGATGCTAAAGTCGTTTAGCATGGCAAATTCCATGGGATGTCTCATGTTGATGAGCCTTGGAGTGTATATCTCTTTAATAGTCCCTATAGACTCATACAAGAGAGATCGCATGAGTAACTATCATGTATGCAATAAAATGTACGAGACCTGATGTTGATCGGCCATATTCTGGAGAAGATCACTGTAAGACAGTGAAGATCATCTGAAAGTACTTTACTGGCACTAAGGATGTGATCATATTTATGGTGGGTCTGAATTAAAACTAGAGGGTTTAACATACTCAAATTTTTCTTTAGACAGACCAAGATGACAGAAAATCCACTTTAAGGTAAAGCGTTACCTTGAACGGTGGTGCAGTGAATTGGAAAGGTTCCAAACAGCAAAGAGTTACTAGTTTAGTGATAAAGACAAAGTATATAGCTATAAATGAAGATGCAAGTTGATTGTTTGGATGAAAAGTTTATTACAAAACTAGGAATAGTTCCTAAGTCTCATCTTAGATCTAAACACGTGTTGTGGCTCTTTCATTTGATTATGGAATCATTGAAAGATGGGAAATCACTATAGAGATAGTGGACTATCAGGAAAAACATTACATATCCATTTACTGAAGCTTATCCAACAGCAGGATAATCGTCACTTAGAGAAGTAGAGTATGAGACATCATGACGACTGGCTTTAGTGCAAGTGGGAGATTGAAAGTAATATGCACACAAGCCAATCATGTTTGATGATAAAGCATATACTTTATAACAATCTTATTCATTTATTAATAAAAAGTATTAATTTATTAAAGGCTTTTAATTATCTACATGATGCTGTTTTATAATATGTGATAAACCCATAGTTTTAAGCAATGCTTTTAGAATAATGATGATGATCATTCTAATGAGATCTAAATTCTTAGAAATCTTAAAACTAAAATAGTTCCCAATCGTTGGATTACTAAATTGGGGATTAGTGAATCCGGATAGATTGGTATATACGTTGCTTGCTCATTGGATGAGGATGATTGATCTCATGATCATTTGTGTGGAGACACTAAATTAAGTATGTAGGTGCTTCTTAGAGAATAAGTTCACTGAACGTGGCTCGCTAAGGAATACCTAATGGAGTTTTACTTGCCTGTCAATAGGAATTCCTGTACTGATAGTAGTACAAGTGATCCTTGAACTTGAGATCATCATAGTATCTTGTGTATGATGAGTTATACTTTGACTTATTCCTTAATACCCTTAGGGTATATCAAAGGGTATGCTTGGGTATAATAAGTTGTACATAGAGATAATGTATGATCAATAAAGAATCTACCACTTCTAGTAAAAGAAGAGAAATGTCCTATGTGATTCGATAAATGACAGCCCAGTAGTCTCTGGCCAAGGAAGAATGAAATTAGAAAGGAGTTTCTAATTTGTATTATTTGGAGTTGTGCATTTAAGAGTCAAAATACATATAATTAAATAAAATAAGACTTGACAGTAATTCCATGTCTTATATTTAATTGGGACATCGTATGGTGGAAGGATTGAATTGTACCGTAACTATTTACTCAAAAGTTCTTTTATGATTAATGTTAAAACCTATATTATCTGGAAAGTCGTTAATCGCTAGGGAAGCTTATCCCTATTGTAGAATAAATATTATTTATTTAAATAAATAAATATTTTAATT